>BQNB010111221.1:3067-17905 GCA_026074375.1 Tanacetum coccineum
TATGTTAAAATCGATAGTTTAAATTGTTAATTGATCTTTTTTTAATTGTTAATTAATTATTAATTTGGTATCCGTGATAAACCTATGCAAGTTTATCATGAATCGATATATGATATATGATCTTGATTTAATTGTTAATTGATTAGTTCAAATTAATTGTTAATTCGTTATCCATGAGAAATACATGCAATTTATCATTGAGGGATATGTTATATAAATCTTGTTAATTGTTAAAAGTTTTATGCAAATATAATGATCAAGAATTAAAACATAGACATTAAATTTATGTGGTTTCAATCCACGAATTTAAAAGCTAAGGACCTTAGCTATGTCTTAATGGGGCTTAAAAAGTTGTTTAAATTTTAAGTGATATATATTTGTATAAGGCTTACGCAATCGATTATATCCATGTATGCGGCCGGAGTTTTTAGGACGAAGGAGCCTTATATGAATATATACATGTTTTTAATTATTAGATAATTTGGATCATAATGGATATTTGCATGACTTAATTGTTAAGTGCTTCTTCTGAAATAAGTGTTATATGTATTAGTTTTGTGTTTATGTTGTTTTATTTTAAGTTTGACTTGTGAGAAAATAAAAAGATTTTTCGACAAATAAACATAAACATGACTAATAATTATGAAATCAGATTTATTATGGACTATTTATAGTTCATAATGTGTTTTTCAAATTAAAGTTTTATTTTTATCAATGACGTATTTTGCAAAAGTACTACTTAGTTGCAAGGATAAGGTTCGGGGAGACTCATCAAGACTTCGGTCGTGTAGATACCATTACCCTATAATATCTGACTACGTTGTAGTTTTCTTACCTTGCATACTATTTAAGAAGTCGCGAATGGTCTAGGGTTTGAATGGTTTTTAACCATTCTTTAATCTTTTTCCGTGATAAAATATAAAATCTTTAAGTTTTGAAAACATGTTGAATCGTCAATTTTTAAAAGGTAACACTATTTATACATTAGATGTATAGAAAATAAGTGATACCGTAATTAATAACTTAATTGAGTAAAGTTTTTATTAAAATTTATGATACGAAATGTATGCATGCTTCTTCGTACATATTTGCCACGTCAAATATCATACCCTTTTTAAATAAGTTATTGCCATCCAATTTGTAAGAAAACTTGCAGATGCTTTTTACTAATGCGTGAGACGTATGTAGATCGTAATTCTAAGGTGATTATACGCTTTTTCGTGAGACGTTAGCGTTACATAATCACAGTTTTTGATTGGACGACTTAATCGGTTTAGTGGTGAGACCTTAAACTCGAGGCATAGATGGGATAAAACATGCTTACTAGTATATTATTGTAATAAAGTAAGTCCCATAAGGTTATAGGAATTGCACAGGTGGCAATTATTGATCGTCAATTACCTTTTGAATACACCATTGCTAGCAGATCAACTGATGTGATGGTGGTATGTCAAGTTGGATCCTAGCTTTTAGAAAATTAATTGTTAAAAATGTTTAAACATGGGTAGTTAATTTTCTCTAAGGAATATTATCGAAAATACTAAAAATTAAATTTTGCGATTCTATTCGTAGTATTAATGCAACGATAAACCGTAAACAAGGGTTTGTTTCTTTCTTGAAGAAGTTAAAATTTAGACTCCTTTCCTTGTAAGGAACATGGAGACTCATTCCTATCATCTTTCTTGCTCCGAAAAGTTTATAATAAGAACGTAAGAATTGTCCTAATGTAATCAAACTCATAGAATACTTAAATGTTAAGTAGATTGCATGACTTATATTTTCATACAGATTTCATCACCCTTATTCGGTGGTGAGTACTTTGAAACATATAAGACATTCGGATAACTAGAGAACATGTTCTTAAAGCTATCATAATGATAACATCTGAATGTAAGATATTTTATGAGTTCTTGATTAGGAAATACCAATATTACCGCAAAAGTGATAAAGGCAAACTAATATAATATATCTAGTTGTATGTCTTAATCAAAATTAAGGAGGAAATTGCATGCCCAATTTTTAAGTTAATAAATAGCATTGATGGATAGTCCCTCATCTACATAGTAGAAAATTTTGAAATCCAAGTACATTGCTACTAATTAAGATTTCAAAAAAATTTGAAAAATAAATAGATCACTATTTGTTTTCACTGGTTATGAAACACTTGCAATGATATCAAATCCAGTAGGAGTATCGTTGTTTATTTCTGAACAAGGCATTAATGTAATGTTGTCTAATTCAGTGGGAGCAACAAGGTTTATTATCTTGGTAGTAACCCAAATTATTTCTTGAATGTCTTGAGATAATGCATAATTTTCTAACTATAGACACTCATGGTTTTAAGGATAGTCGTGCACTATTTCTTATTAAACAAAGTGGCTTTATATCTACTTGTAACGCTAATATATGTGACACTATCATATTGTCCACATAAACAAACGAACGTCGTGTTGTTTGACTACATGTATGATGTTGTGCCATGCACAAGTGGGAGAAATATTTATTGTGTGCAAGGTACAACACATGACAAAAACAATTTGATTAAAGGTTCTCTTGACCGTAAGGTAAGAAACAATATGTCGAGATATCAATTAAAGACTACTTCAAGTAATCTTGATTTAAAGACTATTTTATGTGTTCTTGGAATGTCCCAAATAATGAAGTAATCTTGTTTAACTTGGAATTACTATTGAGGTCAAGAGTTGATGTTCAAAATTACTTTAGTTAAATATGTTTATGTTTAATGTAAGTTAATAAACATGAAGTCCTTTAAATGTTGAAAGACTTATAACATAAAGTAAGTTATATCATCTGGCTATGACATGAATAAAAGTCCTTGAATTGTTCAAAGGCAAAATAATGTATAGTTAACATGGATATAGTTCTTGAAATGGTTAAAGCTATATACATTATTGCATGCAAATAGGTTTTTAAATACTATATATTCAATTTCGTTTGACACAATTGATAAGTATGTAACCTAAAAATTATTAAGTTATTTAAAAGATTGTGGTAATGTCTTACAATTAAATTACTCATAAATACTACATATTTATGGTATGTCTAAAGTGATGAACCAAATTCTTTGAAATTATTTGATTTTGATAACTAAAATGATTTACCTCTAAATCTGTCAAGGTTTGAAATTGAGTATATCTTGTATATACACAAAATAACTCCAACCTAGAAGGTTGATAAGACACCATCATGATTATAAAATATGATGACTCCATTTAAGTCTTAAAATTAATGTTTTAAATTTGTTTAAAGTCTTATGAAAAATGATATTAACAAACTAAACTCAGGAACTTTCAATGTATCTTGTAATGTCCCTCTACAAGCTAAGTAATTATAGAAGAGTCTTTAATTACAAAAAGCAAGTGGGAGCGTTTTTAGATCTTGTAAAGATAAAAATACAAAATACATAACCTTCTAAAACACACTAGTGAATATCATATCGAGGCTTTAAGTGTTAAACCTCATAATGATATTATTCTCATTCATAGATCCGTAAGGATACCTCAGATACTTTATTGATAAATGTTATATCAATATTGAGGAATGATTCACAGGATCATAGTGAACCTGTTAATCATTAAAGATGCATTATTGAATTTTAAATTTGGTATCATGGTGAAACCATTAAGATGCATTGTTGAATTTTGAATTTGATTAATGACTCAAACTATGAATGTTAAGATGCTGTACATAAAGATAATCATTTTTGGAACTTGATTGAACTTTAACAAAACGGTTAGACTGTAAAGTTAAAATGAGTTTCATCAAAGTGAAGACAAAACCTTAGTGGTTTGGTCCTTGATTTCAAACTCATAAGGACAATGTTGTACACATATTTGATCCATGCATTATGATAGGATTTTTAATCATACGTAAGTAATTGTTTTTGATTAAATATTCTTTCTATCCCCATTAATTATATAAAGATGGTAGATTGTCATACTAGTGTTCATATTGATGAAATATGACAACGGAATTCAAAACACTTCCTTGAATGATTGCTATTGCGAGGACGGTTAGTGATCAAAGGAGTTTATGATTTCATATAATCTTCATAAATTGTATAAGCGGCAAGAATCCAAGTATGGATTATTGCAAGCATCTAGGATAATAATCTTAAGTTTATTATTAAATAATTCACTTAGTTGATTTAAAGTTTATTTATAATTAAGATAACTCCTAAGTATTTCTAAAAGCTAGTGGGAGTATTATGTTTAGGTTTTCTTCACCTTAAAGATTTACGAAATTAAATGTACAACCTTGAAATATATGTTTATTGTTATAAACATATGCGGTATATAAGTCTAACACAACATGGCATACCATTTAGAAAGTCTCAATGAGTACATATCTTTTGATAAGATGGAACATGAATGAAATCTTAAGTTGGACTAAAGGATTCATTATGTACATCATATTATGTAGAGAAATAGTTGTATCATGCATGAATGCAAGATGATTTGACAACATTGGTATTTAGTCAAAAGTTATTAGATAATCATTGAATTGAATATTTTAATAGAATATGTTTGGATTTAGAAATATTCCTAGATTATGGATTTGTCCATAGTAATGAAAAATCTAAGGATATATATTGTGACAATTTATTGTGCAATTAGTATAAACCAATAAACTTGGAGTTCATGAGGTGCCAAACATTATTAAGAGAATATTCATTATTTACGGATTTTAAAGCATGGGGTTGTTTGTGTACATGGATGCTAAATCGAATTGAGATGACACTCAATACTGGTCATGGTATGATTTCATTTTTGATGATGACTAGTTATGCTCAACTGAGAGCATAGTTGCATTATATATTAAAGAATAAGAATGTTTTACACTTTTGGAAGCTGTGAAAGATGATTGTTGTCAATAGTTGATGTTACACACCTTATAAGATATAGTGTGTCAAGATATTAGATATATACGAACAAATATTCATCATAGATATTCAAGAACTTCACTTATTGAATTCTTGAAATAAGTATTCTTAAAATTCCGAAAGATCAAAGCTAGTTGAAATTAATGAAATCTATGCCTTATCAACAAGTACGATAGTCATATCTTGAGGCAGGATTCGTCAACTAGGATTATCATGCATTTGATCTATTTAGTATTTGGATAAGGGATATTTAGACAATTTTATTAATGATAATGATACGTGGTATAAAGTTATATTTAATATAAATTGTGTCTTATATTTGCATGTTTAAATCCATGAATAATAATATTTATTATTCTAAATTAGTCCGTTGTCGATCAACAATGTGAGAATATTGTTGAACTAAGACAAGTCTTAGTGATTGGTGATGTCTTGGATATTAAAGAAAGTGTCTGCCAAACTCACATGATATTCATAAGATGAATATCAGACTTCCCCAACTAAGAAGATTATTACTTTATGGATCGGCGTCATTAAGTAAATCTTGTAAGTGATTTTAATTTACTAAATCCTTAGACTTGAGATACAAGTAGGCCTTGCATGTGTGGATAATCCTTCTTGATGTAGTTTAAGTTATCCTGAATAAGATAGCTAATAATGACTATTTTCAGAAGTGTTTTGAAGCATATGACTTGGCACTTGTAGTCAATAAAGAATTTGTTTCTTCAATAGTTAAAGTATGATATCACTGGGCCCCTCGTAGGATTAATCAGGTGTATGTGTGGCCGCACCCAAAAACTCATGTAGATATTCTCAATAATTTTTGGTAATCTAGATTAATCATATTTACGAGAAACAAAATCGTTAAATAATGGAATGAATTAGATCCATATCCATTTTTAACACGGTATCGGAAACAAAGGGATAGTAAATACTTAAATCATTTGATTACACTCAGTTATTTCTAGGAGCATTGTCGTGTTGCTAGACGCTTACCAATGTCATTATGTTATTTGATACATGTCCAAGTAGGAGTTGTTGTGATATGTACATATATCAAATAATATATGTTCGGGAAATTACGTGAGCCTATGGGGGCACACACGTATACATAGATGATATGTTTATTAATATAATTAATATATTTATAGTATATTAATTATAGTAATATACTCACGAAATATTAAACGGTCTTTAATTATAACGTTAGACGTTAGATTTAATTAATAGATATTAACAAGTGAGGGACTTGTTAGTACGAAAACCAAACTCGTGGGGTGTTGGCTGAGACCGGTCGAACCAAAAAATAAAGGAGGGGGTCTGAGTGTCGTTTCTAGTAAACTTGAGGAGGTGTTTGATTACAACTTGGAGAACAAGTTACAAAGGATATATAAACATCCCTTGCTCATTCATTAATGTACGACACACATTAAAGTAATATGTTTTGGTAAGGATAATGGAAGATAAAATACTTGCAACTTAATATGTTTTGGTAAGGATAATGGAAGTTTTTTTGAACGTCAATTAGAAATTTTATTAAAAAATGCTAGTAAGAAGCTAGCAAGAAAAAGTCACACGCAAATCGATCCAACAGACAAAAGAAAAAGAAACGGAATATGTTCTAACGATACAATCAAACACGCAAAAAACGACGGCTTACTTGAAATCAGAAGGGAAGATCCAACCGCGAGCCTAAAAAAAGACCTCCCATGACGAAGCCGAACCCGTTGAAAAGTACCACCAAATGCAAAGAGATCTCAACCGGATTCTTTTGTTCGCTCTTTAATGATTGTGTAGGAGAATAGTTTCTTTTACATTGCCATAATAACTCCAAATCTGTAAATCGCTTGGAAAATAATCTTTCCACATATGTAATTGCGCGAGAGAGAAACGACCTTGAATATTCCCTTTGGGATCTCTATGAGCTAGCGTTTTTCAGTAATCTAGTCGTCAGTAATTAGAGGGACAACATAATCAAGCACGTAGAACACGATCTTTTTAAAAAAGCAATGTTATTAGATTCATACCGGGGGCGTTAGAAGGAGACACAATGCTAGAATCATTTGCAACTTCTGGAGATATTAATTCCAAAGAGAGTTAGTCGATGGGTTACATCCGCATTATCTTCAATGGTATCATTACCACGATCACATCAAATGAACCTCCAGAATTCACCTTCCACATATTCGACTATTATTATATACCACCCCACATTTCTCATGTACATTTGTTAGAACATCTTCGATATCTTTTTCAACATCATCGTCCAATTTCTTCCCATACAATCCTTGACTC
Organism: Tanacetum coccineum; assembly: GCA_026074375.1. Classification (NCBI taxonomy): domain Eukaryota; kingdom Viridiplantae; phylum Streptophyta; class Magnoliopsida; order Asterales; family Asteraceae; genus Tanacetum; species Tanacetum coccineum. The sequence continues at coordinate 10,266 of BQNB010111221.1, forward strand.
ACCCATCCTCCGATCACCAATGGATCTCGCATCTTCAAAGGAGTCAACGTTTTACAAGGAGAGTTCATTTCGTAACCATTTGCTTCCTTCTTATCATTAGATCTCCCCGTCTTCTTGTGACTGTTTATACTATTGTATATCCTGCTCTGTCGACGCCTCTGATTCATAATCTTGTTGTGAGATGTTGGTCTAGTGATAGCAACATCCGGTACCCAATTATGCAAACTCACGAAAACTCTAACTGGTATCTGACTCCTTGATAGAAAACCAGGACACGAAATCCATGATGTGAGTTTTTATTTTTGTTTTGATTCATACACTTCCATTTGCAATATTTTCATCGCGTCTTATCTTATAAAAACCGTTTCTCCCCATTGCTTGCTATTTTTAAATTAAATGCATTTAGTAGTCTTGCATTGAGTGGAGTTCCATCTATTTCGATCCAGAATCTATTCGGCTCTTCGGGAATGAAATTATGTGAAACAAGTTTTCGTGTGGGTAAATACAATTCCATCTCCGTATTTTTTTGAAACTTTACCTTGACTGTCACTGTGAATTTAATCCCAGAGCAGAGTCCCCCATGTATTTGCACTTGAAATCAGAGAATCCCTCTTTTTTTAAAACGCGAATAAATATTATTATTAGAGGTAATATCCTTACCTTTGCCTGAGAACTACACTTGAAGTTATCAGATAATCCAATACATTCAGAGTTTTCGATGGGTGATATTTTTTGTTATTGGCCTAGCCAAAACTGGCTTTTGAGTCCCCTCCTTACCATTCAATACAGATGCATAAGATCGTCCTCCCGTTGTGTGACTAGCGTGACCGTACGTTGAGGGTTTAGGTGTTATTCGATTTGTTTACTGATGAAGATTGATTCGGTTGTGAGTTTTGTTTTAATCGAAGCGTGCCAATTGAAGCAAACAAAAGTTGACTCCCAATCAGATCTTGTTTAGATCTTCCAATAGCTTCGCTTGATCTGGGTTCTTGATGAAACGAACGAATCCGAAGCGCGACTGATTTTGATAACTTTCGTGCGATGTACAATCTGAAACATCCTTGCCTATCACAAGTTCCTAGATCTTTAGAAGACACTGTTGTCTGGAAAATTGTTACAAAATGTGATCGAGATGTGGTGGAGATTTTTGGAATTGGGGTGTTGGGATGTTGGATGAGGCCCGTTCATTTTGAGATTTAGGGTTCTTGATTTGGGGTTTTCAATTTAGGGTTCTTGATTTGGGGATCTTTTTTTACGTTAGATTTAATTAATAGATATTAACAAGTGAGGGACATGTTAGTACTAAAACCAAACCCGTGGGTTGTTGGTTGAGACCGGTCGAACAAAGAAATAAAGGAGGGGGTGTGAGTGTCGTTTCTAGTAAACTTGAGGAGGTGTTTGATTACAACTTGGAGAACAAGTTACAAAGGATATATAAACATCCCTTGCTCATTCATTAATGTACGACATACATTAATTATATCATATAACCCTTTATTACCTCTCTGTGTTCGACTAATATGATAAAGAGGAAAAAGAATATTGTATTCATGGTGATGATTATTATACGTATGCATGCTAGTGATTTATGCATGCAATATTAATTGCATCATTTGATTCTTTCACTTTGGCGGATCGTTCGTTGTCAAGATTCAAAACAAGAACAAAGTGTTGGGTCATTTTATTCGTGATGGAAAGACTAGCATCCTAGCGTATCTCGGAGATGTGTAATGTTGTGCATTTACCTATAGTAGGTTATCTACTTTGATAACTTTATTAGCTTGTTTGGTATTTTATTTATACACACGCGTATATTCAAGAAGGTGGTTTCGTTAATTGTTAAAAGGTACACGCTTCTTGATCCCTTTGTTAATTATATATTCTATACGTGTTTTATCTTTTGCTACGTACTCGTGATATATTTAATGGTTAAATAGATGTAAAAACCAACACTTCGTTTGGTATTTTTTGACATGTGAATTGTTAAGTGTTAGTTTGGCTTAATTTGACGCACTTATGTTTGTGATATAGTGCACAAGGTTCTAAATAGCGTGAGGCGTGGCGTGGCGGCATGATCAAGCCTCACACCTTAGCTGCGAAGGCGAAGCCTTTGCGTTTTTAAGGCGTGGCTTAAGGCGGAACAAAATATGAAATATTTCTATCCTATTTTATATATACTTAGTTTACATAAAGCGTTCTCATAAGAAATAAAGTTTAGAAACTATCCTTACATGTAATATTCTTTATTTTATAAAATAAAATAAAAATTTCATAGTTGAATCTAAAAAACTCACCACCCCTCACGCCTTTGCCCGCCTTATCGCGCCTTTTCACGCCTCATCTTACGCCACGCTCAAACTCGACGCCTTGGTCTATTTCGTAACGCGGAAGCCACATCTCACGCCTTAGAGACGCCTTGGCGCCGCAAAGGCGCGCCTTTTAGAACATTGATAGTGCATATGTAATTGTAGTGCTTTGTGTTATTTTATATGAATTATGCTACTTGGCTAGTTTTTGGAATGTGAAACGTTAAGTGGTAGTATAGCTTAATTTTAAACGCAGTTGCGTTCATGTTATTTTGGATCTGATGTGCAAGTGTTAGTTTAGCTTAATTACGCTATTGTATTCGTGTTGTGGATATGATTTGCTGTATGTATCATCATACCTCACTCGGTTCGCATGTGTTTGGTTTATTTTTGAAATGTTTCCTGATTATTTTGCTTTGTTGTAATACTAGTTATAATGCCCGTGCACGCACGGGCTTTTGACATGATTTTTTTATCATATATCGTCTTAAGATTGTTATGAACCAAATACCTTATTTTGTATTAATACGGAATATATAGGCTTAAAATGTATTGAACTTCTACATTTATTACTTTAGTATAAGTCTCAAATTTGTTTCCCCAATTTTGTATTAGTAAACAGAAATCTTTAATTGAATTAAGATTCAATTTTTACCTTCATTGACAAATACGAAGTCTTAATGTTGTCACGTGACAAAATCAAGCTCTCCTATTTATCCAAGTTACGAAAACATTAACAAGTATTTAATAACGGCATTAATAAGAATATATTCGCTGAGTAACCATAAACATGTCACTTTTTCCGTTAAAAAAAACATGAACATGTCGACATTTCCTTTTGTAGCTATGTTAAAAACAAATCACCCATTTGTCAATTATTATCAATGTAACACACCACACTATCTTAGATTCACAAAGTTCTGATAATATATATAATGGATTTGCTAACAACAACCAGAAGGGTGTTGTTTAACCATTCCATGTTTAAATAAGGCATATGCCTATCATTATCAACGTTACTAACAATTTAGTGGTGGTAATTTAATAAGTAATGAATTAAATACATGAGAAATCTGTGAAGCTTGTGCCCTCAAAGACTGCCATGCTCATGGATTTCATTATTCGCTTGTTGCTTCTTTGTGTGACTTGAAACTTCTCTTTAGAAAAAGAAACGACTAGCTCAATGACACTAAGAGAACTAATAACCTGGAATTTTAGTAAGCATACCTAGTGCGTATAAGAGTTTAAGACCTGTAATATTTTTGTTGCAGGAGTAGAGAAATATGTTTGTATAATATACTCTTACCTTTCTTTCGTATTTGGTTGGAGTATAAAGAGTACAATTTTGGCCGGTAAAGCCAATAAAGAATTCTAAAAGACAAAATATGTAAGCTTTAATAATTAATACATAATTGGGTTAAAAACTCATGTTCAAACTGATATTACATTCTTACCAAGTGCACAAATTGATCTTACATTCTTACCAAGCGCATAAAGCCTCTTGAATATTACACAATATGACCATAACCGGATCCAAGAAGTAACAATGTGGCCACCTAAAAGCATACATCATAGGTGTTAAACTAATGCTTGGTGTAAACTGAAGTGAATCGATCTTAGTGGGAATATGGATTTACTTTAAGGGTCATGGATGGTTCTTTCGAAAATAGTTATCGAGCTAAAACTAATCTTAACTCAACTTGTCTCTTGCTTTTAAAAGAATTCTCCACACACAGAAGGCCGATATCAGATAGTATAAACTCTTTGGTAAGGAATTTATCTATATAATAGTACATACATACTAATAATCATAATTATTTTTGTTGTATCTACTCCTACACTTTGCTTAAACTGATCATTAGTTTATTACTCATTATTCATACCACTTTTTCCACTAAATGGTTTTAAACATCCTTTTTAGTATGTGTACATCTTAATGCACAAATTACTACAAAATTAATATATGCCTCAATTTGGAGTATGCAACAATTCACTGAACCATGTGCTTCACATGCCCTTTTGAAGGGAATTTTAAGTCATTTTGAATTTTTCTTATGAAAAATCAAACAAATTTTATCGAAAACAAATTAACCATAACTTCCAAACTTGCCCACTAATTTCTTATCTTACACGACATTAGTCTAAACTCTAAAGTCTATACAGATATAAAAAACTTATTGACAATTCAGTTACATAACTTCCGAAATCAGAACGCATAATTTGTTACCTATAAAGGGGTTGTTTGGATGCTTATTCAATTGGATTAGAAACTAAGAAAGATCCAAATTCTTCAAAATTTATTTAAGTATATTGAGATTATATTTACAATTGTATTTTAAACAAAAACACCAAAACAGAACAAAAAATGTTTACCATCTGATAAAAAACCAACTTTAGCTGTCATTTTCTTTTTCTCTTTTCTGTCCATGTTTTGGCCAATCCAAACCTGCGTGACTGCGTCCACCATTAACAAACTAAAAACAATGAAAAAAACAGATAGCATCTTTAATAAAGAAATACATTTCTATTGATTATTGAATCTAAATAAACATACATAAGAGATTTAAGTTTTAACTCATTATTCACGCTTTGCTATATGACTTGCATAAAAGTGATTTTTATACACCCATTTGTATCACTCGGCCTGAAGCTCCTTCCTTGTCTGTCTATACTTATCAAATAAATTGAAGTAAAAGTTAGCAAAATATGTAGCCAACATTGCAAGTGGGGAGATTTATAAACACCTACTATACCTTATTGATGGCCACAACTATTGGCACACCAGATGGGCTATGACCTCAGTTGTTTGGGCGCATAACAAAGTCTGTGACCTAAGCTCCACGAAGCCTCTCATTTCCACCAAAGCCACGGGATTAAATTAGTGGAATAAGTCACGTAACTTGTAATTTACACAAAGTACCACCTTATTTGGCCACGGTTACCCGAACCTACATGAATTCAATAAAATTGCCTAATGTCTATGTTGGATTGTATGGTAGTTGGATAGTAATGCACGACTAGGAGTGTGTGAGCCTATTGGGGGCACACATGGAAAACATTTAAAGCATGTTTGTTACTGCACGTATGTTTCTTAGTAAACCATTTGGAAAAACAATGATCAAGACATGAATTCCATGATTATCTCTTGATGGCCGGCTGATGGAAGGCATTAGGATTTTGGGAAGGAGTTAGTTTCCCTGGTTATAGAGAATAAGGAGGAGGAAATATTGGTGGGATTAGGTTTTAAGGTGTTTTGTTAAGTCCTTAGACTCTAATTTTAGTCTTCTCATGAGTTTATGACTTGAGAGGTTATAAATACCTCACCCCTAGCTTATTAAACACAGATCTAATAACCTAATAACTCTACAAAATTCGTCTTTCCCCTCCCTAACTCAAAACAGCTGAAATCAAAACATAAATCAAAACAGTTTTGATTTTCGGTTAACTAAAACCCTCTGTCCAAATTTGGTTAAATCTTTTAGGGTTTTTCCACTTGTGATTCGATCCCAGGTTTGTTCCAAAGGGTGTAATACATTGGTTTACGTATTTTCAAGGTGTGACAATAGTTGGATTCGAGCTAGGGTTTGTGGATCTCAAATTCGGTGGTACTATAGTAGTGTTACAACCGAATTCGGTTAAAACCCTAGAAGCACTTTTTGATTTTCGGTTCATTGTACAAGGGTGGTTTACAAGTGTTGTTTGGGATACACGTGAAGTAGGACTAGCATCCGGGCGTGCTTGTTGATGTGTTTGTGTGAGTTCTCGTGGAGGTGACAACTTAGTCACTTGTTTTTAATTCTCGGTTTCAATTAGTTGCAGTTGACTACAAGGGTATGTTTCTATTTACCTTTTATATTCCTTTTGTGTTCAATGTATGGTTAATTGTATATGTTAAACTAGGTATATCCGTTGCGTACTCGTAAAAGTTAAATGGTTAGCTTGATTGTTAGATTCCAACAGTGGCATCACGAGTCAACTCGTTTAGTATTTATATATTACATACGATTTGAACATGCTAGGGCTGCATGAAATCTTGACATATTGTTTTATTTATTGTTTTACGAGGAAAATTATGGAAACTATATGCAATACTTTCCATAAATAATGAATAAACAACCTAGAATCAACACATTTGTTATATTGATATAAAATAAGAATAGATTAAAATTAAATATTAATTAAGTTGCTATGTTATTCTATTCTTGTTTTATCTCGGCTATAAAACTCACGCAATCATATTATATGATGGATGTGACGATCTAGGCACTTTAGCAGAAAACCTAGTAAGAGTCTTATGGTTCTCCAATTAGGGAAGACTCTTTTGAGAACTCAAGGCATTATGTGATTTACTGCTTTCATTATAAGAGTTTGTTCCACAATTTTAATCGATTATTTAGTCTGTTTTGATTGCTTATATGTGATATGTCATGTGATGAACTAATATTTGCATATAAGACTTTATGAAACTCTTGAAAACGGACTTACAACTTATAGAGAAACTTAGAGTAAAACATGTCTAATATTACACACGTAATTTTACTTCTTGTGACCAGTTATGTGTTATTTGCGAAACCGGGCTTTTTGGATAAATTAATACGGACATTAAACTATGAAATTTGATTTATTGTGAAACTTTAGTTTTACATGCGCAATATGGGGTTGAATTGATCTTTAATTTTCTCTCGCCCCACTACATGCTTCGGCATATGAGGGAATTATTGGAATTACATGTGTCTTCGGACCAAGTAGGAGTACAATATAGGGTTTGATCAATTTGTAATCCCATCATATTGGCAACAATAAAACTAATGTTAACAAAAGGGTTTTTTAACATACAAATAGCATCATTAGTCAATTGGAAGTACGGCTCACCCATTATGGACAAACTATAAGAGAAGTTTAAGGCGAGTTGAAGTAAGATTCCCTAAACGAAGTCAGGTTTTTAATACGCTTCGCGCTGACATGTTTCTCCGCTTCTTTGTGAGTCCAAAATAAAGCTACCGAGAACATTTGACAAAATTATGTCTATACCAAAAAGGTTAACAAAATATTTTCTTAACTGTGTGCTACAAGTTGTTTTGCATGCTTCTTGTACACATTTTTGTCACATTTATGTGTATACCCTTATATGAAATTTTAAGTCTATGCCAACCAAAACTAGAACACGACCTCTCTGGTCAGACCTCAAGGCCTTGCCAACCCATGGCGAATTTTTTCCATAGGTCAGACCTTTGTCAATTTTCGCACGTTATGTTTTGGTGGACTTAAATCGAGTTACCTGGTCAGACCTCAGACCCGAGGCATAAGATGAGACCAAATATGCTTTTGACATTA
>BQNB010111222.1:0-11243 GCA_026074375.1 Tanacetum coccineum
TTCCCGCATATGCTGGTGGCAAACTCCATTGTTGATTATGATAATTACCATAATCTCCTTTAAATCCTTTCTGGCTTTTTGGCTGGAATTAGGACTCATTATATTGTTGGTAATTTCCCGTTGAAGGGGGGTATACCGGTGGTCCCATCATTGAGTCTATTGGTGGATTATAAATGTTGCTGGATGATGCCTCATCAGCAGTAGGATATGCAACTTCATTTGCCAAAATCCTTTCTACTTCTTTTTAAAACTTTGGATATGGAAGTTCATCATCTTCATTCAAATGGAAGCAACTTTCTTCATTTTCATTTTGGTTTCCACCACGCTTTACTGCGAATGGGTTTTCCCATTCCACAAAAATATATATCAAGATTTAGATATACCAAAAGAACGGGACATTGTCTCTGCTGATTTTAGTGATAAAAGCAGCGTATATAGTATCTCTGAAGGAGAAGGAGAGCTTTATGCAGGAATAGCAGTTGGAAAAGAAGAATTCATATTTATGGTCTATGAAGAGGACTATGAAGATGAAAGTGATAAAGATGAGATGGCCTTTATGGTTAGGCCAAATTTCGATACACCAACAGTTACATATTTTCCAGGCAACAGTGAAGCAATTGAAGAACTCAGAAGATCAGCCGGAAGGTGGAGGCCACACAAGGAATTACCAGAAAAAAGCAAAGATTGTACACATGACTAGAAAGAAAATCCGGTTACTTGGTACAATATATGTTATTTTTGTGGAATTGCAACCACAGAAAGATCAAGGTTACATTGCCCTACATGTTGCCTAACTGCATGTGCAAACTATTACCTCAAGATAAAGATGATTGTAGAGAAGATGGAGCCAGAGGTAAAAAGTACGCCGACAATAGGAACAACAGGAGATGGCACGATTATGGGAATATTAAAAGCCAAAGATGATGAAATTAAGCAAATGATAAAAGATCAGGCTAAAGAATATTATGAGAATATTCAAAAGGAAAAAGCTCAGAAACAAGAATTGGCGGACGAAAAAAGGAAGGTTAAAGAACTTCAGGAGTTAAGAGATGACCAAGAAAAAAGGATTAGCTGGGTTCATGAAGAAAATCTCAGGCTAAAACAACAACAAAGTTTGGAAAGGGAGCAATTAATAAAAGAATATGAGCAGAAGATAGAAGAAGCTCGAAAGAATGAAAGAAAAACTCTCGAAGAAAGAATATCCCAGTTAGAAGAGAAAGTAAGAAGGTATGAAGAAGAGAGGTTTGAAAGAGAATTCCCACCATTAGGAAGAAATTCCAGTGTATTGATAGCATTGGAAGAGATAATGGTGGAACCGCAGATAAAAGAACATGTGGCTAATGTGGTTCTAGAAACAGAAGTCATCAGAAATATTGCAACCAGCCAAGAACCAAGACAACCAAAGGTGAGAAAAGTGGTTAATCAGCTCTATAACGTAACTGTAGAGTTTGATATCCCAAATTGCCCTTTCTTCAAAACAAAGGCCATAATTGATACTGGAGCATCGTCATGCTTCATAAATAAAGAGGTGGTGCCAGAAGAAGCCATGGAATTATTAACAGATCACATAAATGTCAATGGCTTAAATTCTCAACAACCAGCGAAACACAAAATTAAGGGAGGAACATTCGCCATAGAAGGAAACAAGTTCAGAATCCCCTTAATTTATGCTTTTGATATGAAGATCAATGATGGCATACAAATGCTCATTGGAACAAATTTCATAAGAGCAATGCAGGGAGGAATAAGGATAGAAGGTGATGAAATCACTATCTATAAAAAGATAACAAAGTTCAAAACGTCAAGCCAGGCTGAGATATGCCAGGTAGCAATAGATGAATTGGAAATGGATGAGCTAGAGTATCAAGCACCTGTGGAAGAAAGTGTTTTTCATCAAGAAACAAATCCAAAGTTCAAAGAAAAGTTTGAACCATTGTTAAAAGAATTAAGGGATCAATGGTACATAGGAGAAGAACCCTTAAAACACTGGAAAAAGAATGGGGAGCTATGCAAGTTGGATATCATTAACCCAGATGTAACCATTGAAGATAAACCCCTCAAAGATATAACACCAGCTATGGAGGCATCATTTAAAAAACATATTGATAGCCTACTAAAGTTAGGAGTTATAAGGCCTAGTAAAAGCAGGCAAAAAACTATGGCCATGATGGTAAACTCAGGAACATCCATAGATCCAGCCACAGGAGCAGAAGTAAAAGGAAAGGAAAGAATGGTGTTCAACTACAGATCATTAAATGATAACACTTACAAAGATCAATACTCCTTACCTGGTATTAACACAATTATACAAAAGGTAAGAAACGCAAAAGTGTTCTCTAAATTTGATCTTAAGTCAGGATTCCATCAGGTGGCAATGGAAGAAGAATCCATTCCTTGGACAGCCTTTCTAGCACCAGGAGGATTATATGAATGGTTGGTAATGCCTTTTGGTCTGAAGAATGCACCAGCAATCTTCCAAAGAAAGATGGACAAATGTTTTAAAGGAATGGAGGCATTCATAGCAGTATACATCGACGATATACTGGTTTTCTCAAAGAATGAAGAAGAACATGCGAAACATCTAACCAAAATGCTGAAAACATGCAAAGATAATGGGTTAGTCCTTTCTCCAACAAAAATGAAAATAGCAGTCCCCAGAATAGATTTTCTTGGCGTTGTTATTGGAGAAGGAAGGATTCATCTGCAACCACACATCATTAAAAAGATAGTGGAATTTAATGAAGAAAGCATGAAGACAAAGAAAGGGTTAAGATCATTCCTGGGAATTCTTAATTATGCAAGGCAGCATATCCCAAGGTTAGGAATTCTTCTAAGACCCTTATATGAGAAGACAAATGCTCATGGTGATAAGAGATTGAAGCCATCCGATTACCAAATAATCGGAGAAATAAAAAAGAAAGTTCAACAACTACTAGATCTCTCGATACCACCAGAAGACGCCCATATAATCCTAGAAGTTGATAGATGTATGGAAGGAGGGGGGAATAGTGAAATGGAAACAAAAGAAGAATGATCCAAGAAGCATAGAAAAAGTTTGTGCTTATGCTAGCGGAAAATTCACCAATGTTCAATCAACCATAGACGCTGAAATAAACGCCTGCATCAACACTCTGGAAAAACTCAAAATCTACTACTTGGACAAGCAAGAAATCACGCTAAGAACTGATTGCCAAGCAATAATCAGTTTTTATAAGAAAACAAGCAGTAGTAAAGCTTCAAGAGTAAGATGGATGAAATTTGCTGATGCCGTAACAGGAACAGGAGTAAAAATAGAAATAGAACACATAGAAGGAAAGCATAATGTTTTAGCTGATTCTCTTTCAAGATTAGTTAACTCTTGTATTACAGCATGTACAGCAAAGGAAAAGGAGTCTCAGATGAAGAAGGTAACAAGAGCAGCAGCGGTGGCCGTAGACAATGTCTTAATAATGAAAGGTGTCTTAGAGAACGAAGGCAACTTGCATGGTACCTCACAGACGAAGGAGCAAGAGATATACAAGCAAATATCCCAGATCTCCAACTACTGCCACCAAACGTTACGAGAACTATCCAAACCCAAGAACCAGCAGGGGAGTACAAAAGAATCCAAAGAGAAGCTCACACCTACCCAATCAATGTTGATACAGCCTATGCTCTTCTGAATGGGAAAACCCATTCGCAGTAAAGCGTGGTGGAAACCAAGAAAAAAATGAAAACGAAGAAAGTTGCTTCCATTTGAATGAAGATGATGAACTTCCATATCCAAAGTTCAAAAAAGAAGTAGAAAGGATTTTGGCAAATGAAGTTGCATATCCTACTGCTGATGAGGCATCATCCAACAACATTTATAATCCACCAATAGACTCAATGATGGGACCGTCGGTATACCCCCCTTCAACGGGAAATTACCAACAATATAATGAGTCCCAATTCCAGCCAAAAAGGATTTAAAGGAGATTATGGTAATTATCATAATCAACAATGGAGTTTGCCACCAGCATATGCGGGAATAAGAGCACTCTTGGTTTTACCAGAAGATCCAAGGTTATGGGATGATACTATTTCAAGATGGGAAACCATAACAATAAATATGTTAAATAGTCAATCCTGGTCGGACAATAAATCAAAGCTCCTGTATGTCGAAAACCTGTTAGGAGAACAGGAAAAACTTATGTGGCAACAGTAGAGAACAGCATACCCAGAAGTATACGAAATCCTGATAGGTATGGCAGATGATCCACAAAATATAACCTCTCATATGAGAACGGTTATAATGATGGAGGATCCCTACAGAGGTTCAACAGAAAGACAAGATATTGCTCAAAGAGACTTGGACAGACTCACATGTGAAGATACAAAAGACTTGTGGTGATTTATGCATGAATTCAGAATCCTGGCAATAAATTTTGGAAAATTATATTTTCCATCAACAACGGAAAAGTATTTTTCAAAATTACCACCAATACTCTCACAAAGAGTTCAGGAAGCGTTCAAAAGAAAATACCCAGGATTGATTGCAAGGGTATTACCGGCCATAAAGTTTACTCACACATTTGTCTCAGAAATGTGTAAAGAGGCAGCTTTAAGTAAAGAATTAAGAGATCTCTCTTTATGTTCAGCAGTCCCTATCCCAGGCTATTATAAAAATAATAAAAAAAGATATGGGATAAGAAAGGCAAAAACATACAAAGGAAAACCTCACGGATCCCATGTCAAAATGTTCAAAAACAAATACAAAGATGATAGGGGTAAAGTAAGAAAATGCAAGTGCTTTGTATGTGGAAAAGAAGGACATTTTGCAAGAGATTGCAAAAGCAAAAGTGGAAATATTGCTAGATCAGCAGTATATCAAGAACTTGATATACCAAAGGAATGGGACATAGTTTCAGCTGATTTTAGCGATAAAAGCAGTGTGTATAGTAATTAAGTTTGAGTCTTTAAGCATATAAAGATATTTACTCTGGAAACTTGCAATTGTAAGAATATGTAACAAATACATATATACAGCCGCATATATAGAATATTACGAAAGGGTAAGATATACACACAAAAGGAGAAGTGTTAACACGGGCGATATCAGGAGAGAATCGGGATAGTACACGCAGCAGCACACAGCACACTCGGTAAATGGAAGGAAGCTACGTGTATGATAGTGATGCGAGAGGGGGGGGGGTATCTGTGTCTCTCAATCTATAACTAGATCGGTCGGGAGACACTTGAGAGCTAGTGTGAGATGGGGGGGGGGGGGTGGTGAGAGGTAGATGCAAGAGTGCGTGAGGGGGGAAGGGGTGTAGATGAGGTAGGTTCTATATATAGATACTATGTATGACTAATGTGGTATAAGACGGGTGGTACGCACGCGAATATGGCGTGCCGTGACATAACATGTCGTGAGGCGCTGCCAGTAGAGAGTACCTCTGCGGAAGGGTGTTAGTGCGTTGAGAAATTGGGGGGAAGTATTCAGAGGGTGAATTGCGGGATCATAGATCATGCGAAGTTGATGCCCAGACTCTGTCGGGTACGTGTGTAGAGTCATGCGTATATGTATGGTTATGGCGTGGTACGGATAGGGTTAGTACGAGACGTAGATGTCGAGGCGGTGTCTGCACTCTAGTGACAGCTACGTTAGTGTATTGTTGATAGTGTGTGCTGTAGTTCTGTTATATACGTGGTGTCGATGTGTTATATATATATATGCGTGAATGTCTTTAACATGTATAACTGTGTGATTCAAGTCATTTGTTATATACGTTCAGTCTAAGAGACATCTTTAGGACGTTGTATATTACATCTTGTAGAACTGTGTTATAGTTACACTGTGTGTTAGTTCTGTTTCTAATAAATGTTTGGTATAAAAATTACTATAGTTAAGTCAGCACAGGTGTGGCAAGTGTATAGTGTGTCTATATTATACATCTATTGAAAAAAGAATATACACATAGTATAATAGTCAAGATGTTGTGATGTCTATGAAATTACTCGAGTCTATCTCAGTTCCTCTTGATATGCTGTGGTATAGGTGATAGTTTGAGTCTATTTTGTTATAGTTTAAGTATCTAGTACATATGATTGTGAGTTCTCTGGTAGGTGAGTTCTCATGTCTATAAATATTGTCTTATGTTCTGAGCGAGGTATTGCATCAGTGAGCTGGATCATATATAATCTCTGAGCACTTTCTCTATATCAGTGTAAATTTTTAGTTTTTAAGTTTATGCTTGTATATCTATTATATGATAGATCGAGCATAAGGTAGTCATATTATACATTATAAGATCAGAGTAATTTGTATGTGACACTAAATCATATTACGACTAGTGATAATTGGTGTATGATTGATTTATTTATGCAGTTTAGTAGTATATATTGTGAAAAGGTAGTAGCATATTCATCATCATATAACATATTCTTTAGCCTTATATCTAATGGAAAATACGCGTATTATATTACGTCTCTTTTTATACGAATCTGTTAAGTTAGGATTTTCATCTGATTAATTTTAGTTTGAGAAGCTATCATCGTATGCTTGTATACAGTGTACTAGAGCATATCGTTCTAGGTGCGCGCGATCAAGCAGTTACGAGAGTGTATCAAATAGTGTTGACCTAATTCCATAGATTATACATTATTCAACAATCGGAGACTCATATAAAGCATCTAATAATATTATTGATATGATAATAGATATATTTAGCGAGCACACAATTATATTTAGAGTGCATATATTATCAGATCATAACTATACGTGATATCACGTATATTTTCGTCTATCATCACATAATATAGTCTATTATGGTTAGATACATATCTATAATATATATTATATTCGATATAAATACATTATAATATCTACAATATATAGATATAATTATAATATATTCTCATACTCAAACTAGTGCATATGTAGATACATAATGTTATATATTATAGATGTCTTCTGGTTTGATCTATATCAATATATATTATATATAAATTATATTCAGTCTACTATATACATAATCAGTCAATACATAATAACATCTATAACATGTACTACAGATACTAGTCAACAATTGGATGGCATACAGAATACATACATACATAGTACTGTATATATCAGTCAATATATTCCTGGTACATACAGCAACTACTTATCTAGTCACATGTAACAAATACTACAATACTATAGTTATAGGAGCATCGTCATCCACACATATTAATCAGAGTACACATTAATACTCTCATACACTATGGTACATATATACATTATCATCATATATATATTTATATATAGTATATATATTATATATTAGTAGTGTTGTGTTGTGTGTGTAATATATAAATATATATATAATATATATATAATAATATATATATATATATATAATATATAGTATGTATGCATATATATACACACATATATATGTGTATGTATATATACACACACACACACATATATATATATATATATAGGGGGGACTTTATTTTCAGAACCAATTTTAATGCGAGAACTGACAGAACTCCTTTCAACCAATCATATTTTTTAGATATTAAAGATTTTAAATTTATTTTAAAGGGTATAATGGTAAAAGATAATTTCTATTATATTTATGATTTTTTTTATTAAATTTCATTTTTTTTAATCCCATATTTTTAGGATCTTGAATTTTTTTACTTTTTTTTGGCAAACAAGTTTTCGATAATTAAGAAAATTATATTTTTTTTTCTATTGTTTTTTTATTTTGCAGACAAGTTTTTGAGAAAGTGAAGTGCATATATGTTTTTTAAGATTCAAAATCTAACGTGTTTAACCATGAATTTTTGTTTAAAAGCTTAAATGCATATATGTTTTTAGTATATATTCGTCTAATTTAAAGTTTAAATCTATACATACATATATATATATATATATATATATATATATTGTTACCCATAAAGATTCACAAGATAATATATATATATAATATATATTATTGATTACCCATAAAGATTCACTAGCCTAACAAGAATGATTCGAGGTCGTTGAGGATTAAACAAATAAGTTCCATTTTATTATGAGATGAAAAGGGAAGATTGTGTGTTCATAGAGAGAGGAAACACACACCCTTATTACAAAAAATTATGAAATCCTCAACCCCCTTCCATGAAAAGTATGAGGGGATATATATGCACTGGACACGATCTACTTACTAACACTTGACATTTCCAGGCCCAACCGTGTCCGGCTAGTATAAACTAAAGTAGTTCCGTATAAGCCGCATATTTTAAGGCGAACAATCTTCCCCAAGTATGTGGCCATCGGAATTACTTACTAGTCCTTCAAGGTACAAATACAACAAAAAAAAGTACATCCAAGGCGCTTCCAATGCTGAAGATGGACGTCTTATGTCTTCTTAGTCTTGAATACTTGTACTCCAGCTTGGATCTTCTTTGTCTAGACATGTTCTGGAACCATGTAGGTATACCATGATTTGGATTAACTCCCCCCAATTCTTGCAGCATGTCTTTAAAAGCGTTCTTAATAGACTCCTTGTTGGCAAGTTTCTGAAACACTCCCCCCAAACCAACAATCGTTATCTTGAGTCATATTTTGAAACGTTGATGTAAGCTTGAACGATCTTTCTAACATTTGACATTTAAATTATCACATCGAATTTAGTAGAAGAAACAGTCCAAACCACACCATCTAATACTAGAGCTCCTATACTGTAATTGTGACATTCGGTCTTTGAATAACCGATTTGGGGAACCTGCAATAGATCAGCAACAGTTCTCTCAACACGCATGCAGAATAACTTTTCACAAACCATAACTAGAGTGAATAGAATAAACTACTCCCCCTGGAATATGACCTGATAGCATCAAAGGGGTAATCAAAGTACACGTATTCCCCCATGATGGTTTCGAACTCTCGGAAGCATCATTGACGTGTACGACCATATACTCAAGAAGTTCTTGTCATAAGCAACAATCTTGAAAAGTTATGAAAGACATTGAAGAACTTTGAAAGATTTTGCTGAGACTAAAGAATACATATGACGTTCAGTAGATTCAAATGTCCCCGTGAGAGTTTGCCGATCACACTCACCCTTTTTACTCAAAGCTAACTTACCAACCTCGGTATTCCCGTCGCTATTTCAGTGACCACTTGGTGAAGTAAACCCGATATACCAAACTTGAATGAAGTAACATTCCCCAAATTATAGTTACATAAAAGCTTGCACTGTTGTAATTGAAGACGAAGCAGAAGAAAGCCTCTAAGTACCCTATACACTCAACTAAGAGCCAAAATAAGTACAAGACCCCTCTGAGACTATCCCCATAAGCATCTGCTTGTGACACTGAGTACGTAACTCCTTTAAGTGATAGCTATAACCCGTGAGTACTACAATGTAACTCCTTACATCGGGTATAACTAGATAATCCAAGTCTCAATCATAACTGTATACGTTCAAGCAAGTCATCAATCGATAGATTGGGTTTGAAGAAAAGGGGTAGAAAGTAGAAGGAAGTCTCGATGATGAAATAAGTAGACGCCTTCGTGAAACCCACTTCAAAACTCAAATAAGGGATACCAAATCAACTTCGTGATCACTTGACATTAAAATCCGAATTCCATAGCCGTTTTGACGTTTAAGTGAATCTTATTCGGATCGTTTTTAGTGTTATGTATCGTGTTTGTTGTGTTGTTGAAATCAATTAATATTCACGGGATTTTGCAATTCTATGATTTAAACCGTAAAAATAAATCGACTTTTACGGGATTTTACTAAATCAAGAAAAAACCGTAAATAAAAAAAATTTGTTGTAGGTGAAATCGTTGTTGTCGTTGAAGAGCGTAAGCTTTTAAAACGATTAATGAGCTTAAAACGGCAAACGGTGCTCAAACGGTTTACTTTGAAGGGCTAACGGGCTGATTTGAAAGGAGAAGGACAAACGATGTAATGTTGTTTTAACAATTAGGGTTATAAAACAAACAAATGACAAAGTTTGAATTGGGTTTGAAGTTCAGGGACCAATCTTGTCACTCTTGAATTTTAGCTAATTAATAAGACATTTCCCTCCAAGCATATCATCTTCGTCATTTCAACGAAAAAAAAAGATATATGACGTTTTTGTGTTATTGATCTCGCGGAGTGATACGGTAAGCGTCGGTGAAAACCGAATATACCACGATGATCGAAACGACGACACGGACACAACGGTATACGTTATAAGTCCCGTAGATTACCGACACTCGAACCCGAAAACCGAAAACAATTAAACGAGTACTCGTTCGGTCCTATAGAAAAACCACTCGTTCGATGGTCTCGTTCGATGGTCTCGATCGATGGTCTCGTTCGATGGTCTAAGTTTTCCCTCGTTCGAGTGATCAAGTTTTCCCTCGTTCGATTGTTACGCGTTCGATGGTCTCTAGTTCGATGCTACTCGTTCGATGGTCACTAGTTCGATGACTTATAATCTAAGAAACCAACTCGAATTACTTTGAATAAAAAAAAACAAAACGAAACCACGAAACGAACAAAAACAACAAAAAATACAAACACGAAACAACCACTAGAACTAAACAAAAACTAAACCCACCCGTGGCGAATGATACCAAATGTTATCCCAAAAGATTTAATCCATTTCACAATAATAAGCTATATCAATAAGCAAAATAGTAGAAAGATAGAAAGAGAGAAAAGTTGAACGATTATTAGAGAGAAATAAAGAGGTGGAAGATTACACACACACACACAAGTGATGAAATGGTAACCAACACCCTCTCCATGTGTGGAGAGAGTTCTATTTATACCCTTGAGCCATGAGTGGCTTATGGGCTTTCTAACTTGGGTGGGCCGGCTTAGCTTTGCTGGGCATTTTGAGCCCGAAACATGGACAATATTAGATTACAATCCAAGCCCGTTGAACCCGACTAGCCTATTACTTAACAAGACTAATTATGACTAATAAGACCGATAACATTCTTGTTCGACTTATATAAAATTAAGGCTAACAGTGATATAGCTATATAGATTATATATGTTATTAGTTATCAAAGTGCTATATTACTAGGGAATTTCATAATGAGGCATCTTCGGATGGCGTATTGACGAGTTGTTGGATTTACGATTTAAAGTGTCCTAACTCCTCGTACGTCATGTCATGACCTCTTCAATTATGATAGCCCGAACGATAGTACGATGATAACTATATAGGATTATATACATGGTTATGGTTGTTGTTAGACAACGTACTTGAATACTGATTCGACCTATATTAAC
>BQNB010111222.1:12281-22397 GCA_026074375.1 Tanacetum coccineum
GTTCATGAAGACATCAATAGCAACCGAGGATTATCTTCGTCATGCAGCAAAAGCAAACGCTGAAGTTCTTTTGCCGATAACAACGACATCTTTGACCGCTGTTGTATAATTACGACAACAAACCCGAAGTTCGATCGCGGAACGCTAGATCGCGAGTTGTATCGAGCACAAGTAGCAAACATGAGAGACTACAAAGAACCGACAAGAATATGCACACGTTATGCCATCGTACCAAACCTTTATTAAATCTCTAATAAAGCTATTACAACGAGGAAGAAGGCGGTCCCCGGTTCGAGGTTCCAGCACAGGTCAAAGTTGCTGCGTATCGGTATTGACTAATAGTGATACTAAGGTGGAAATTGTTAAGTATTAGTATGCACTTTAGTATAGAGTATAAGGATGTTTAGAGAAACTTTAGTAGTCAAATAGGGAATGTCGGTTCATGCCTCTATATATACCATGGGGGTGCAGACGCAAGGTATTCAAGGAATTCTAGCATCGACTGTTTTCTCCTTGTAGGAGCAGCTAGGTTTCAACTCGGTGTAGAGTTGGTTTACTTCCCCCATCATCTCCACAAGAAGGAGGTGATCACCCTACAATATATGCATATATATCAAAATTTAACGGCATGAGCCTCTTGGGACCACACGAATGTCGAACGAAGCTACCTGAGGCCAATCTCGAGCCAACTTTGGTATCTACGAGAAGAGTTTAATGATCAAACTTTCTATTATTTTCCGATACTAAAACCTATAAATTAATCACAATAAAAGCCAAAATCACTACTTTTTCAACTTTTAAGATATTAGACCTACAAAAGTGACAAAATAAATGCTAAAACCGAAAGTCAACGGATTTTTGATTCGTTCATTCCGTATTAAACTTTGTCTTTGTTTGCTCATTTGAGTTATTCAAGCTAAGGTTTGAGCTTGGTTTAGTCGTGTGACGAGCTTTTATGCCTGACCAAAACGAAAAAGTTTGAACGTATAACTTGAGCCAAGTTGAAACTCATCTCAATTAGCAAAAACTTCATGTAAGGGCATTCAAAACGTAGTTTTTTTTTTTTTTTTAACTAAACATGTTTAATATATGCATAAAAATGTTATATATGCCACGTTAAGTTGTATATAAAAATGTTACAAGGCACATATTACAATATGACCGAAAAATATATTGCTATTTCATTAATTAAAACAAACCCGTTTCACTTTCACTTACCAGTTCTTATGCGCAAAACTTCAAACAAATTTACCAATTTCATTTTCCGATCAGAAAAGGATTATATTTTCTATAAGCAAACCCGAAACAATCAATACGCAGTTGAGCTAGTCGACTAGTAAAAAATATAAAAAAATGAATAAGGATTTTTTGAAAGAAATGAAAAAGATTACGTCTGTAATAATAGTTTATTGACTTTATTTCTTATGTATAACAATTTTAGTGGTCACGCCAACCTCCTGAAAAGGAAGGGCTTTACCTGGTTTGAGTCTGTGTGGCGGTATGTTCAAATCTCGTGGATTAGTCGGCCAAACAATCGGAAACCATGATTACCCAAAAATTTTGTAAACTCGATATTTTTGTAAAATGCATATGTATGGATTGGAATACAATTTTTGTAAACTCCATGGAGGATCTCTTCCATCCTTCAAAAGATAAACGAACACATAAATGATATTAAAAATGCATGAGTCAACATTTAGGTTTCTTATTAAATTGCTTCCTACATAGGTTGAAGGATAGAAATATTCTCCGGTTTATTTACTAGTGTATGTGATTAAATTGTGTTAAGAATACTATTATGTAATGAATCTGAAATTTTCTTTAGAGTTTAATAATTGAACTCCTAGGAACTAGTCAGAGACATTATTTGTATAAATTCTTAACCTTTTAAAGTTTATTTAAATTTATTTATTTTAACAGTCAAGTACTCCTTTTATTTATTATATATATAGAGATTCAAAGTCCATACTTTGTGTCTATATTTTGAGTAAAAGCCATAAATTACCAACGTACTTTCCAAAATTTCCCGACTTGAACACTTTACTTTTTTATTAACACCGAAACCCACGTACTTTCAAATTTTTAACCGACTTGAACCAAACGTTTGTACCGTTAGTTATTATGTGGCAATGTTAGTCCATTTAGCTAACGATCGCTTTGCATCGTTAGTCCTTTAACAATAATTTTCTTTAAATGATTATCTTTATATGATTTTTTACGTTTTCGCTTATTTTTTTACGTTTTCGTCCGTTTTTTACGATTTCGTCTGGTTTTTTACGTTTTCGTCTGTTTTTTTGCGTTTTCGCCCGTTTTTTACGTTTTCGCCCGTTTTTTACGTTTTCGCCCGTTTTTTACGTTTTCGTCCGTTGTTTTACGTTTTGGTCTGTTTTTTTACGAGTTCGTCTAGTTTTACGTTTTCGTTTGTTCTTTTACGCTTTCGCACGTTTTTACGTCTTCGTTCGTTTTTTTACGTTTTCGTCTAGTTTTTTAAAATTTCGTTTGTTTTTACGTTTTCTTCCGATCGTTTACGTTTTCAGTCCGTTTTTTTACGTTTTCGTCTGTTTTTTTACGTTTTCGTACATTTTTTAACCGTGTGCGTACGATTTCGTCTGTATCATACGTTTTTGTCTGTTATTTTACGTTTTTTTACTTTTTTCGTATGATTTAAAAAACGAACGAAAATTTAAAAAAACGTGTGAAAGCGTAAAAGAACAAACGTAAAAAAACAAAACCGTTTTTTTACGTTTGTTCTTTTACGCTTTCGCACGTTTTTTTAAATCTTTGTTTCTTTGTTTTAAATCGTACGGAAACGTAAAAAACGGATGAAAACATAAAAGATCATATAAATCGCACGTTTTTTTAAATCACACGTTTTTTTAAATCTTCGTTCGTTTTTTACGATTTCGTCTGGTTTTTTACGTTTTCGTCTGTTTTTTTTGCGTTTTTGTCCGTTTTTTACGTTGTGCGAAAGCGTAAAAGAACAAAAAGTAAAAGAAACAAAACCGTGGCGAACGTTTCTCTTTAACGGTTTGTTCTTTTACGCTTTCGCACGTTTTTTTTAAATCTTCGTTCGTTTTTTTTAAATTGTACGGAAACGTAAAAAACGGACGAAAACGTAAAAGATCGTATAAAGAAAATTATTGTTAAAGGACTAATGATGCCAAGCGATCGTTAGCTAAATGGACTAACGTTGCCATATAATAACTAACGGTACAAACGTTTGGTTCAAGTCGGTTAAAAATTTGAAAGTACGTTGGTTTCGGTGTTAATAAAAAAGTAAAGAGTTCAAGTCGGGAAATTTTGGAAAGTACGTTGGTTATTTATGGCTTTTACCCCTATATTTTTTCTAATAACTTAGTATTTATACAGTGGTGGAAAATAAACGAACAACAAGCTGCACCGTCAGCTCTTTTAAAAATGAGATGAATTAGTTAAGGTCGTAAACGAACATGATGAACACAGACAAAGCTTTGTTCATATTCGTTCATTTAAGTTTAACCGAACAAATTAACACAAATGAGCGCTTAAACGGACGTATATTTTCTTTTTCATGTTAGTTTATTATGAAATGAGGTTGTTGGTATTCGTTCGTTGAGATAGTAAAAGAATAGAAAGAAAAAAATGCAAAACAGATTCTTATGCCCAACTAAACTTCATATAGACTAACCAGTTCCACTTTTTGATCAGAAAAGGATTAGACTTGCTATACGCAAACCCGAAACTATCAATTCTAGTCGACTTGTTGTCTTAACACGATAATCTAGAGTCATTCGTCCTAGAAAACGCCACCATAACTTCATTAAAACAATCGAAAATTCCATCGAACAACAACGTACTTCCCGTGCTTTCCCAGCTTTACTTAATAATTCCGTACTTTGCAGCAATGATCGATCATCCAAGTAGCTAGCTTCCAGTCTTCAAAAGATAAATGAACACATAAATGGTATGAATTGGAATTAGGGATGGCAAAAGCATCCGAAACCGACGGGGAAAACCGAAACCCGAACCGGTTGGGTCAGGTTCGGGGGCGGGTTCGCGGGTTTGGATGTAGAAATATTGTTTTTTTCACGGGTACGGGTTTGGTTACGGGTTCGAGTAATACCCGCCTGTTTACCCGTACCCGTACCCGAATACCCGAATTTGTACCCGTTTTTTGCTATTTTATATAAGGCTCGAATTTTTATTTTATTTTTGTAAAAAGGAGAATTATATTACCAACAAGAGATGTTACAAACTTAAGAGAAGAATTGGACAATCCCTAATCCTTCATTCAAAACTAGAAACAAAACAACAGTCAAATGCTAAAGTCAAACATCTTAGAACTCTGACAAAGAAACACATCAAACATCTCTGATAAGGGTAGCAACAGAACCATAGCAACAGCTGTATTACCCATCATCTAGCCTTGACCATTAGCCAGTGTAACTAATGAAAAAAGCTAGGCAACCATGGAGAAACCCCCAATCCTAGCTACATTTCCCTCAACAAACACCCTGTCTACATTCAAAGGAACCCTTCCTTTAAACATAGAGGCTCTTGAAAAGGGCATCACTAAGATAGGGGTAAAACTCCTGTTCTCACTGAGATCCACACCAAGAGCTACATTTCCATTACTGGCATCACTATTTGGATAGGAGTTGCTCAGGGAAACAATCCCACTTAGCTACATTTCCCTTCTTGCTGTCCAACCATTTTGGACCAACATTCCAAGCATCACTAAGCTGGCCTCCAGCTAACACAGGCAACCCACCTTATGACAAAAAGGAAAGCCTTTAACTCCAAGTTTACACAGCACACTGACCAAAGATCCCAATCCATTGATCAGTAGGATTAAAACTGAAGAAAGGTTCTTAAAGTCAAGATATAAGGCCCTTTGCAATTCCTTTATGAACTATACATTGATATCCAAGCCATATCCAGCAAATCCTTTCATTCTTGAACCAGTCAAACATAAGATAGCAGTTTGATCCAAGACATTTATCATTTGTAGTTCATCATTACATTCCATTTTGCAGCAACTTTATCAACATTGGAAGACTTCTTTACTTTAAGGCCTATTAGTAGCAATTTCACACTTTCTGTGATGATTTTTAGAACAATTATCCCATCCTTACTTCCCCACTGAACAATCTGTATCTACTCTATTCCTTAGTAGCTACTAAATAATTAAATGAATACTCATGCCTGAGTTCATTGGTAATGACAAACAGATAAATGAATAATCACGCCTAACGATTCAGTTCTATTCCTACATATTTATATTCTTCTCTAGTTGACACTTCAATGAATCAGTTATCATACACTTTAGCTCTTTCATCTTCAAGTTTACAGGTTTTTCAATTCTTATCTTTTTAATTGTATCTTTAATGTATAATAGGAATTCATACGAGTGTTGTTCATGGATCAAAAATGGTTATTCAATATCTATAACCTATTGTATAATTGCATCAATAATTCATACGAGTGTTTGTAGGATAGTGGCAACAACTAAAAAATGGCTTGACATTTATGAGAGTCGACTCATGGCTTCAAGCTCGTGGGAAATGGTGGATGAAGATTGCAACATATTAGTTATATTTTGTACGCATTATTACTTATGAATTATGATCGGTATGATCAAAGACATTTGGATTTTGTACTTTTTGGAGACTTGGAATTATTATCGTGATTTGGTCAAAATGTTAAATCGTATGATATGATATTGAAGTCGTTCTCTTTTAACTTCTAAAAACTTCGAATATAATAGGGTAATTTGATCTGTTTTTCGGTGGAGTTTTTTTTAACTTGATACTCACAAATTTGTACAACGATGATTTAATTGAGGATAACCAATACCCGCGGAGAAAACCGAAAAACCGATGGATAATACTTAACGGGTATCCACCGGGTAATAGGGCGGGTTTGGGTGCGAATATTATAAACGGGTGCAGGTACGGGTTCATCTAACTTTAAGTATTGGTTAAAAGAACCATTAAACCAACAAAACAGTTTGAAAACCTTTAATAGTTAAACTAGTTACCTAAGTCATTTGGTGTATTCGCTACCTATAAGACTCGAAAATCTATTCATTGCTTAATCTAATACGTACTCCTAACAAAGAGTGTTTATGTGATTATAAAGATCGGTAGGTAGTGAACTCTCCTATCCCGAATTTCTTTGTTTTTTCTTCGTAGTCTCTCGCATCGTTCGACCCAAGTACGTTGAATATTACTTTCTAGAGAAACGTACATATCGGCATACTCACTAATATCGAAGTTTTGACCTTGTAGGACTCCGAAATCTCTTTCAATATCTTTTCTTGCACTTTCTTGAACTCTTTTAAACTTCATTGTTTTTTGATCCCTTGCCATAGTAAACGCTTTGAAAAACGTAGACCATTGAGGATAAATTTCATCCGCTAAATAATAACCTTTTTCGTATGTTTTCCCGTTTAATACAAACGGAGCTTCTGGAGCTTTATCCGTTAGAAGGTCATCAAATAACAGTAAACCGTATAAAACATTAAGGTCATTATTTGCCCCTGGTACCCCAAAATATGCATGCCAAAACCATAATTGTTAATCCGCAACGGCCTCAAGCATTATAGTCGGGTATTTTTTATCACGTCTTTTGAATTGACCATGTAAGGCCTTATGAAACTTTGTCCATTCCCAATGCATACAATCAATGCTCCCGAGCATTTCCGAGAGCCCGTGTGTCCTTTCATGCAATCTATATACATGTTGGACATCTGCTAAATTAGGTTTTCTCAAAAACTCTTCGACATACAATATGTATATGCATTTAGTGAAGTTCCATAAACATTCACGTGAACAACGTTCGGCAACTTGCAAATACTCATCAAATGCATCGGGTGATGTACCATATGTCAATTGGCGTATGGCGGATGTGCATTTCAAAATAGGACTTAAACCTAAACGGCCGGTACAATCGAGACGTTGTTTAAAAAAATGAAAGTAATCGGGGAGAGGGTCAACATCATAATTAGTAATATCATGCACAATTTTTTTTTAAAGTCTAGAACTCATACGATACCTTCGCCGAAAATATTCTTCCGGATATATTGGTGGAGTGTTTTCGTCGCCAAAATAATCTCGTCGTAACTTTTCTTCGGCGACTTCGCGTTCACCCGTTATGTATCGCCTACTTAATCGTTCCGAACTTTCGCCTTCATCACCCTCCAAACTTTCATATTGTTCAAAATATTCATGATATTGTGCATACCGATCCATATCGAGTTGAGTGTAATAGTCGTAAAAATCGGACATATCATTGTTGGGATTCATAGTGTTTTTTGTGTTGCATATAAAGAAGTGTGTGAAAAAAATAGAGGTTTGAGGGGGTTTTTATAGGATTTTAATAGGGTAATTTTTTGAAACAAATGGGTACCAAAGACCAAAAAACGGCTAGTTTGATCCCCTTTAATTTTCTATCCGTTACATTTTATTCAAATTTCAAAAAAAAAATAATGCACGAAAACGCCAAACACGAAAACGCGAGACACGGTACAGCGTCTCGCATTTTCGTGTGACGTTTTCCAGGATCATTTGGGCTGGCTCTACCGGCGCCACACACGAAAACGCCACATCTGTTGTGGCCCTTGCGTTTTCGTGTGGCGTTTTCGTGCCAAAACGCCAAAAATAAACACCGTACCATGAGCTCTAAACATAATCTAATGCTTCCAATTATTATAACAATTTTATACATGTACAGAAGTAGTACATTTCATAATTATAGAAATTTATTCATTTTAAACATGGAATGTGATGTTATCTGTGACATGTTTAGTGTTAATTGCTTATTAATTTTTCATTTATGAAATGTTTAAACACCACCCCAAATATGATTGTTAGCAAAACCCATTAATAAATAATTAAATATTGTAACATATGCCCGTTTCATGATCTATTAGATTTCGTTTAACAAATTAAAAACCTTTTGACACCGAAAGATTTTCATTTACAACTTCACAAGATTCTATAAAATCATCAAATTCTTCCATGTCGTCATAAATCATACCAAACTTCCCAAGATATTGAATGGAACAAAAGTGAGTTGTGTTATTGTCAATTCCCCTCTTACCATAACTAGCAAAGAATAACGAGAAAATACAACGAACATAAACTCAATGGAAAAACGTAGCTTCGATTCTTTAGAAGATTTATGAACACACAAATGATACGGATTAGGATACTAAAAATGCATGAGTCAATATCTAGGTAACTTATGTATGGGAGGTGATTTGTACACACTTTTTTTTGCCATACACCAAAAAATATGCATCAGGGTGTTGTACTGTGTACATCACTGTGCATCACTGGTTGTACTTTTGTGATGTATGGCAAAAAAAAAATTGTGTACAAATCACCTCCCCTTATGTATTTGTTTTTAACAGGTTCGTTCTAACCTTACATCCTAGATAGGTTAAAGATGGAAATGTCATTTGCTTTATATACTAGAGTTTGTATGATTGATATGTGTTGGTCCACGTTAATCGTGCAATATCTGGTATATTGACACTGAGACCCACTTGACATGCTAATAACATCATTTGTACTTTTCAATGCGTTATAAATCTTATTAGAAATGAATCAAAGATTTACAAGGGTTCTCGGTTGTTTGCGGACCAACAACCGGGAGATTGAATGACAAATAAAACTTCCATTGTTCATAGCTTTGCTCATGAACCAATGGGAGGAGGACCATGTCACTATAATACTTTGTATCATCTTTGATTGTAGAATCACTACCTATCTGTATTACAAGCTAACATATTTATAAATAAAGTGAGTGTAGTGGGTAGGGACCAATTAGGTAAAAGCATGTTTAAAGAAAGAATAAAAAAATACAAATGTATTTTTTACTCTTTTTTTATTTAAGGGAGCACCCACGCTTTGGGTGAGAATAAAGACACATGATTTTGTACCTTTTGACTTTTTTTGTCTTCTACCTCTTTGTCTTTCTTTTTATTCTTTTATCAGATGGTTGATCTTCAATAAAAGCAAAGAGTGCTTTCATCAGAGGTTGTTTTACTTTATCCAGAGTTCCTTGCTGACACATGCTTATGTTATCAGCTGAGATGCTCTAACCCTCTGATGATGTTTCATCCTCTGATGATCTTTTCACTTTGTCATACTTTTGTCTTTGACTAAAGGCAAAAGTAACATGGACCTTTTTTGGCTTTTCTTTTATTTAAAGTATATCAATTGCTTTTTATCCTTTTCTTAGGGATTGATTTCTTTTGACTAAGCAAAAGCAATTAATACTTTTCTTTCATTGTTTCAACCCATATACCAGCTTGTTTCTTCAGAGATGGTCTTCGGGAGTCAGTGAGTCATCTGTCAATACTCACTGACTCCCATATCCTGATCTTGGTTCTTTCTTCACTCACTGAGGTCCGCCTCAGGTTATGATGAGTCTTTCTTCTAGACTCTAAAGAACGTCTTAAGGATGACTCGCTGAACTTATTTAAGTTCAACGGCTTATTTTATACTTAGGATATATTTCATACAAATCATGTACAAGAGACAATTAGGCTCTGAATTGGCCCAACAATTGTGACAACCGTGATTTGAGCAGGTTAGTTTAAACCTTTAGAAATGGCTAAGAGTTTATTTTTATGTGTATAAGTGTTGTGCTATGTGAATTTATGTGGGATAAGTGAGTTAGTTATGTTCTTGATATCATTTTGAGGTGTATGGGCATCTCATTTTTAGTGTGTTTGAGTTTAGTGTTAAGTATCCCATTCGTTCACGTGTGGTGATAATGGATATGAAAGACGTGTACATGCATTGCTACGTCAATACTTGGTTTTAAGGATTAAGCGTTTATAGGAAGTGTGTGATATGGAAAAGGAATAATGCGGTTGAAATATGGAAGTTGGTAGTAAACTTTCCATATATAGAAAGTGAATTTGAAAATGAAAAAGTTATTTTTAGAAAGTAGTTTATAAGCAAAATGGTTTACCAAATTAGCTTAGGTTTTTATAAAAACTTAATATATTGAAGGTAATTAATTAACTAATAAAAGAAAAAAAAATTATACATGAATAGTAAATACGAATTTGTATAGGTAGAAAAGTATAGGAAAATATATAAAAAAATTAATTAATTAAAA
>BQNB010111224.1:0-17772 GCA_026074375.1 Tanacetum coccineum
TCTATACCTTCCTCCTATCTAAACCCTTGTGCTACAAGCCTTGCTTTGTTTTTCACAACAATACTCCTCTCATCCCTCTTATTCCTCCTACTTTGTGCCAATTGCCTTTTTCCCAAATGGCAAATCAACAAGTATCTAAACCTTCTATAATTTGAACTGGAGCAATTCCTCTTGCATTGCTTCAACCCAGCTTTCATCCTCTAAAACTTGTGATATCGTCTTGGGAGAGAAAACATGCTAATAGACAGTTCTGATGGTCTTTATGATTTAATCTGTTCTGATTATAGATGTAGCTTACCAAAGCTTGTTGTACTGAAGAAGCCTTTTGGATTTTTCCTCTTGTTTGAACTGCTAATTTAGGATCTCCTAGAATTTCACCTTTAGGGTGATCCTTGTGAACTCTGAGTGTGGGAATAGGACTAACATCAATGGTGTTATCCATATTGTTAAAATCAGCCTCTGCACCCACATCAGCATCATCATAAGCTCCACTGAATATGCCATCATTTAGAAATGCATTTGAAACATCTTCTAAGTTAGGCATATTTAGATCAGTAGGTAGATCAGCATTAGGGATAGTAGATGCATCAATAGGTATTTGTCCTCCAAGATAGACAAAAGACGATTCACCAGCATTTGCACCTGTGGGAGTACTAGCATCACTAACATATGGTGTGGTAGCAGTACTAACAAGGTTATCAATTCACCATTATCACATCTAATGATTTTAACATTATGATTCAATTGGTTTTCTAAGTCTATGATAAATTTATAAAGGATTTTAGATGTTTCATCCTTGGTAGCTAAGAAAAATACCTAACTAAATAGACGGGTCAGAATAAGTCCATATGAAGTAATTCTAGGGGCTTTCTGATGATTCTTTCTAACTTAGCCTTACAGGAGGCCTTATGTTGCTTACCCTTCTTGTAGGCAACATAAGTGTGGTCATTCACAAAAATGTTTGAAGGTAAGCCTCTAACTAGGTGACATTTAACAAGTTTGTTTATATTTTTGAAATTCACATGACCTAATCTCCTGTGCCATAATTTAGACTCATCTGTTGTTGCATTTGCATATAAACAAGTTGTACCTCCAGAGGGAACAATGTTCTTTAAGTCCAAGCTGTACACATCATCCTTTTTAGGAGCTCTAAGTATAACTTGACTTTCATCAAGAAACTTAAAGCTAGGAGACAGGATAAGGCATTCAGTCTCAGTAAAAAGGACACTATTTTTCTTGTCACACATTTGTGAAACAGGGAAAATGTTAAACTTAAGTTCATCTACAAAATAAACATCATCAAAGTCTAAATTATCAGTTCTGATTTTACCTTTACCCGTTATTTTACCTCCTTTGGGATCACTTCTAAAAGCCACAAAGCCTCCATTATAATCTTCATAGTCTGAAAGGTAATCTTTGTTGCCAGTCATATGGCTAGAGCAACCACTATCCACCACTGCATGATCTTGTAACAAGATCTCTGGATTGCCCTGCACAAAAGGTAAGAGAATTAGTATCTCTTAGGGATCTAGATTTGATGAGACAAAATAAATATAAGAATGAACAAAAGGACTAAAACTGTAATTACAGAAATCTTCAAGCTGGTGGAGAATATGAAGATAAAGATAAAGATTTCATAAGATTTCCTTATAAAGATAAAGATACAGAAGATATTAGAAGATATTCTTAAATGTTTTAAATATATTGTTTGTTCTTATCTTCTATTGTAAGCCTTGATATCTCTCTCTATAAAGAGATTACCAGGCATATGGTTTAGATATCCATCCATAGAAAACTAGAGCTCTCCCAATGAGAGTCTAGATAGTTAGATAGCAAGTCGACTGATGAGAGTCGAATAGTACACCATAGTTAGTTGGTGTAGCCCCAAATTATAGTCGAGGTAATAAGGGAATGTTCAATAAAGAAAACCTTGTGATAACTTTGATTGTGTTCTTTATTATTCCGCTGCGTGTTATCAATCATTGTTATTGTTCATCCTAGATATATAAGATCTAATCAATCTTGAGCTATAAACGATCTTATCAATTGGTATCAGAGCCTGTGGGCTCGTGATCTCGGATGTTACAAGGTTTATGTATTAAATTTTGTGAAGAAAAGAAGATGTATTGGATCTTGATGGCTCGTGTTGAATTACTAAACCTTTTATTAAGTTTTCATTATAGTCACTACTATGGGATCTGGTGCGTTACATGTTTTTATATCATTCTGATTCGGAAAGGATCCATGGTGTTACTAGTGATGGTGAGTCACCCACATGAGTGATGATGAACCCTAGTAGCACATGATTTATACTGCTACTTTCTATGTTAATACTGCTGTTGTGTTTGAAGAGAGATGGAAAAAGATATGCGTGCATGATAATATACAGGCTGTTCGTGACAAAGAGATCTTTTTAATGAATGAAAAGATTTATTATAAAGAAAGAAGAAGATTCGGTTATAAAGAGGAAAGATATGGCTGATTGCGTGTGAGATTGGATATGTTTTTGGTAAAGATTCACATGTATATATATATTTGGCAGATATACATGTGTATATATGGATAATATGAATAAGTACTATTCGTATTGGGCTTCAGGAAAATTAATGTAACAGTTGGTTTTTAATACTGCCATGAGACTTAACGATTTAATGTTGCTCATTATACAATAATGCTGCTTACTGTTTCGAGGGTTTCGTGAAATATGGGATTTAAGTTCAGGCTTTATTGATATTATTTTAGCTCAAAGATGTTGGGCGTATAGAGTACTATAAAGTTCGAGTGGCATATGTTCCTTGGAAACAGCTTTACTTTATAATATTGTTCGAGTGATGAAAGTGCTATCAACAAAAGGTTAATACAGCTTGATGTTTTGTTTAGTACTGCTGGTTAGTGACAGATTAGCGACATAACAGTGACAGGTTGGTGACGGTTCAGCAATAGTTAAATGTGTCACTAATAACATGGGAGGAAGGAGACCAGAGTTAGCGACAACATAGCAACAGTTCAGCGACAGATTATGTGTCACTATTTGCTATGGGAGGAAGGAGTCAAGTGCTTTATGATAATTTAGCTACGGATTAGTAATAGAATAAAGTGTCACTAAATGAAATACGTTAGTATTGCTGCATTTGGATTTTAATACTGCCAGAGTCGTCCGACAAAGCAGTTTGTACTGCTAGGCTTGTCCGATATCGGACAGTACTTGGTTTTCGGATGGATTTGGATCTTGGACAGAACTATTTTTCAAATAGTTTATTCTTATTGATTTTATGGCTCGGTTTGAAGATTATTTGAAGATGTGATTACGAAGACAGTTGATTATTGCTTATTTGATGTTGTAGTTGGGTTTCACAGGTGCGTGTCTTATCATATCTTAAAGTTGGGGTTGGCTTTTAAGATAACTTGTTCGTGCTTAAATAGTGTTGACGAAGACTTGTAAAAATCTAGCAAAGGTGTGTGATTTTTCTTATGGTGCTCAATGCTCACATTTGCTATCACTTAGTATGTGTCTCATAGAAGATGAGGATTTTGTCAAGAGGTTGCGGTCTACTTATATTTCACAGATTTATTTATAAGTTCGATGCCACGTTGATAGTGCAAGACATAAGACACAAGTTTGGGAGATTTAACTTCTTCATCAAATTCGTTATACTCAGTTTTCTTCTTCAGTGATCACTACATAGAGCCTACAGAGTTCGAGATTCAAGAGATGGTAAACATATTGGTTTTAAGGGAAGCTTATTGATTAAATGTTTAACCATCTATATGCACCACTTGAGGGGAAGTGTTTACAAGTTGCATATCTACAAGAAGACCCCTATTGGATGATTACAAAAAGGGGAAGAAGACTACAGAGATATGATTTGCAGCTTATTTATGTGTGGTGACATGTTTAAAGAGATCTTAAATCAAAGGGAAGCATTGAAGATTTTGTTTCATTTAGAGAGATGATTACATCTCAACTTCTCTATTTAAGGGGAAGTTCGTACGTGACTTTGTTTGTTTTCTCATCATCAAATAGGGGAAGATTGTTGGGATTCTAGATTTCATGAGACAAAATAAATATAAGAATGAAACAAAAGGACTAAAACTGTAATTACAGAAATCTTCAAGCTGGTGGAGAATATGAAGATAAAGATACAGAAGATATTAGAAGATATTCTTAAATGTTTTAAATATATTGTTTGTTCTTATCTTCTATTGTAAGCCTTGATATCTCTCTATATAAAGAGATTATCAGGCATATGGTTTAGATATCCATCCATAGAAAACTAGAGCTCTCCCAATGAGAGTCTAGATAGTTAGATAGCAAGTCGACTGATGAGAGTCGAATTGTACACCATAGTTAGTTGGTGTAGCCCCAAATTATAGTTGGGGTAATAGGGAAACGTTCAATAAAGAAAACCTTGTAATAACTTTGATTGTGTTCTTTATTATTTCGCTGTGTATTATCAATCATTGTTATTGTTCATCCTAGATATATAAGATCTAATCAATTTTGAGCTATAAACGATCTTATCACTTATTTTTACGCTAGACCATAAATAAGCTACATAGTATATAAATGTTTTTAACCATCACAACCAAAATAATAACATGGTCTTATCTTAGTTCTCGTTCCTTTCCTTGTTCGAACCCAAACTCACCCTTAATAAGTTCTTATGGACTTTTCGCTTTTGATTTTTAGAAAATGCATCATACAACTAACATCTATGCATCATTAGACTACTAAATTACAAGAATATGTGAAATAAGATGACTTACAAAAATGGGTTTTGAAGATGAGATTAACACGAAACCGACAACCTAAACGTTGTTTTTATGAACCTACACCTATTGGTATCAACCTGGATGACTTAGACCTTCATGCTGTTGATCAAAACTTGAAAAATAAATGTGTTTGGTGTGTGTTTGCTGCTCGAAATCAGCCAAGAAAGAGAGTAGAGAAAACTATAGTTTTTGTGTGTTTTTTTGGTGAAATGTGTGTTTTTAAATCCAAATGAGACAAGATATGGTACCAAGGGGAGACACACTTGCTAAATAAGTGCCTTCTGGTCTCCTTGGGTGTCCTTTAGACGTTCAAGCATCCTAGGGGGATCCTAGGTGCCTTTCGACCCTTGTCGGGTTACTTAACGATCATAATCCGTGATTTAAAACGTGACCCGAAAGTTCCTTGCTTTTTTATCGAATGTAAAAATGTTTTTAGATGAAATTTGAATATTCAAACCATAGATCTTATAGTTATAAACTCTTAAATTCAATATGGACCTTAACGGGCGTGTCGGAACGCATTGCGTGACGTTTTTCGCTAAACGCGGGAAAACTTCCCGGTAACGTTAAAACGATAACATAGATACTTCGATACTATTAAGATGAATCAAAAGTGATTCATTTAAGAAAAACCAAGATTCTCAATACCCGGTTAAATCGTAACGTTTTACACAAAAGAAGTCAACCAAAGTCAACGTTTTAGTATTCTTAAAGAAAACTGACAAGATCGAAGAACACAGACTATATAAATATAGTATTTTAAAATACCAAGATCCAAGAAAAATTATCGGTTATCACAGTCTAACCCCCTTAAAGGAATTTCGCCCCGAAATTCAGCTCAAGTCCTCATGCATAACGATAAAAGAAAGTTTAGATCCTTAAAAAAACGCACTGATCCTCTTGATCGGTTCAGACTCTCGAGTGAGGTTTCTATTGATTCCTCTAGAGACTTAGTTCTAAAGTTCAACTCTTACACTCCTCATGATGAAAATAGATCATGATCGAACGACATGGTAGGTTTTTCCACTGTCTCTACAGTTTAATAGTTCTTCCTTGTAACCCTTGCCCTTTTTGTATTTTAAATGTTCTAATTTAGTCCTTTGACTATTTTGAATATCGTGGTCGTGATGGTTGAAAAACATATAATTACTATGTAGCTTATTTTGTATATGGCTTATTTTTAAGCACGAATGGCTTATTAGCTCACGGTTAAGAAAGGAAACATAAAAGGAGCATTTTTGGTTATTTACCTTGTATGTCGTATATTCGTGGACTATTTTTATAGCTATTGGTGATAACCAAATACGATACATAGCTTATTAGCTTATTTTTAAGCTTATGGAATGGGTTTTTGGATCTATTTGGCTCACAGCCCAATAAGCCTCAATAAGTCGTGGCTTATTGAGTGCTTATTGTGGTCCGGACTATTTTGTTAGCTATTGTTTTGGGCCTATATTTACTAATGGGCTTATGTATTGGGACTAAAGTATATATTATACGTATGAATATTTTAATGGATCCTTATTGGTTAAGGCCTAATGAGCGTAAACTAGTCATTTTAAGAGATTTGACGGACTTTTGGAAAGCAAAACATGTTTATGAATATATTTTGGAAGTTGTTTGGGAAATAAGTTTTGGTGAACATTGCGAAATATGGATTTTTGGTACTCTGTGGGAAAATGGTGAATTAGTGGAAAATTGTTTGAAATTAAGGTTCAAAACCTTGGAAAACGTTGAATAAACATACGGGTCATGTCGAAATTTCGTAAAAAGTCTATACTTGGAAATTTTACTCAAAACGCAATTTTTAATAATATAATAAAATATTATTATTTTAATAAGTCGACTAAAAGACGAAAATTATATTTTTCCAAAACTTTTCTAAATTGTTTAGTATAATTAAACGTTTCGTTTCTTATAACTTAAATGATAAACTAATGGTAACTAAGTGTACCGAATGAAAGTAGCGATGTAGCAATCCGTGATTGAGACACCTTGTGTTTCTTTTTTTAGGCATAATTTATTCTGTAAAAAATTTTAAGTCACTTGTGATTCTTTGCCATTAGCCTCGTAAAAAACCTTTGCTTTGTTGAGGCAATATGAGCATGAGAGTGCTTTGATTTGACTTACTTAATTTACCCTTCATTGTGTTCATTGTCCCATGAATTGTCCTTTTTGACCTCCAATTTGTAAAAGCCCTCTCATTTGACTGCGTAGTGAATTTTGGGATGAAGGATGAATAGTAACCACTTTGGCGCCTTTTTTAACTGAACAGGGTAAAACGGGGGTAAGGGTTTGGGGTAATAGCAAAACTAGTCCTTCTCTTTGTGTATTGAAGGTTTAGTGTAACAAAGGTGTAATACAACTTTTAGTTTGCCTATTGTCAAAACTGGGTATTTTATAGATTTTTAATGACAGAAATGAAATATTAAGTTCTAAAGTTATTAAGCTAAAAACAGATTATAAGAGACTTAAAATAAGCACAATGAAACACAAATAAGCACAAATAAGCAGATAGAATAAGCAAATAAGCAGTTCTACACTATTAATCAAAATTTAAGCTATAATTGAAAACAAAGGAAATTAAATGAGATCTTACTTCAGCTTCAGTTAAACAGAAGCTTAAATTCAACTTATCAGCTACAAGCTCTAGCTTATCAAATAGATAAGCTAGTATAAGTCCATAGGAGCTCTTCCATTTCTAGCTCCCCTACCAATAGCTTAAATGTCCAATTTTAAAGGTATTTATGCTTGTTTTAACTGAATTAAGTAGATTAAGAACAACTTAGCTCTATCACCATCTTATAGACTGGTGAGAGCTTATTATGAGCTTATTAAAGCTTATGAGACAGAGGCAATGTAATTGAGGATATAAAGAGGATATAAGAGCTTATAGCTTAAAAGAAAACTAAAAGAGATTTTTATTGATAATCAAATACAGATTACAAGTGAAATTGAAATTACATTTTAATTCAAAACCTAACAAACTAAATTTTTGCTTGACATAAAAAAATACAGGAAAAGAGATGCTATGTGTGTGAGCTGAGGAGGCTATTTATAGCACTCTAATGAAGCTTCTAGGTCATCCTTGCTCAACACGCTCCTCTAAATCCTCACCATTCATTTCTTCAATCATTGGGGCTTTGATATAAGCCGTTGGATGAGGTATGTGTACACACGGATCGCCAAGCTGTCATTCCCTTGATGTGACAGCTTATGCTTGTTGTGTGAGTGATTCAAGAGCAAAATTCAACATTCCTTGTGCTTTCTTCACCTCCACGTGGCCTCTTAGCTTGAGTGATCCAATTAGAGCCCTTGATTTGACATAATTAACCCTGCCATTGTGTTTGTGAGCTCATGAATTATCTTCCTTACCCTTTAATTTTAAAAAGCCCTTTGATTTTGACTGAGGGTTACTTAAGAGAGATGATGAATAGTAACCATGGTTTTGGCGCTCTTTATTTAACTGAATGAGGGTTAAAACGTTTTAAACTTTGGGGAAATTGCATATTCAGCCCTTGTCTTTGTTATTCACAAATTCAAGTGTTAAAACATTTTTAGAAATGGCAGGAATGGCCCTTGGAGTTGTATAAAAAGGGTAATGGATTATTGTTTTGGGCTTATGGTTTGAGCTTGGACTTATTTTGTATCCGGGTATGGTGTTTAAGGATTAAGGGGCCCATTTGACCTCAAGGACCATTTTTGTAAACTTTTGGAAACTTAAGGGACTCAAATGGGTTGTTTGGCAATTATTTGGGTTTTGTCTTTTTGTGGTTGACTTCTGTTGACGATTTTGACTGAGAGTTTGACCAAGTGCTTTGACTTTTTGACTTTGCTTCCGGCTTTTGTACACTCTTCCGTTTTCGTGTCCGTGTTTGCCCGTTTTTGACGGTTTTCTTGTAATTTTTGATATATCCGTACCTACACACATAAAATACAAAAACACACATATATTTTCCATTTTTATTGTATTTTTGGTTATTTAGGGTCATTTTGGTAATAACGGATATGTGTATTTCACACATATCAAAATTCCCCAAACTAAACGATTGTGTGTCCTCACGCAATATTACATGCCTTATAACCAAATACCTCGAAACTTCCCCAAACTAATCCTTTAAGAAGTAGTAAAGTCTTTCATGGGGAAAGTTTTTAAGTAACAAGTTATAAAACACCCGTTTTCCATTTTCAAAACTTTTTCTCTTCTTTTTTTTAGGATTTTTTTTCTTGATATATCTGACTACAACTTATTTATTTGTGTTGACATAATGTATTGTTTTCATTACCTTTTGGGTAACTTTAAGGATCATAAAACATAAAGCACAATTAAGTGTCTAAAAAGATAAATTCGTCATCCCTAATTTTTCACTTCTCCACGCCAAGTGTAAAAACAAGATCATTGTAGATTACAAGTTAATGATGCTAACACTACTTATAAGAGTTAAATGTGTATTTGCTTTTCCTCCCTTATTTCCTAATTTGTATCTCACGATTTTATTTAAGTCATACACCCGAAGGCTCTTTAAGACTTTTTATTTCGATACTTATTAATTCCGAAAATAAAGCATGACTGTTAAAAACGCAATAATTAGTTCCTAGCCCTTTTCAAAGGAAAACAATGTCATCAAGATTAAGTCTACATTAAGGCGACCAAAATTTAGCTTTTATTAGATTACTTAAACAAGGTACCATTCATGTCATATACCCGAAGGCTCTTTAAGATATGAATGGACCAATCTTATTTGCACCATATACCCTAAGGCTCTTTAAGGTACAAAATAAGACAAAAATTAAGCAATATTATTGAACCTTGGCCCTTTAGAAAGCTACAACATCGGCCACGCCTCCGACACGATGCAGCAATCGTATTCCGACCTTGGATTATTATATATATATATATATATATATATATATATATATATATATATATATATATATATAACCGGTGCCTTTTATCTCGAAGCCACATCGATAGCGAGTCGACAAGTGGTTATTCTACTTATTATGACACCGGCCTCCACCTTATATGAAAACTTCAACATCGGCCATGCCTCCGACAAGATGAAGTAATCTGGCAGATGTATTTATTTACTAATTATTTATAAGCCAAATTAAGTATTCCTGATGTATACTTTCTCTTAATCACAAAGAAAACTTCTATGAACTAATTATTAACCAAAAAACCGTAAAAACTCTCTTTATTTATTAACAATTATTATAAAGATGAAACAATCTAATGGGAGAAAAAGCCACAATATAACACCTATAAGCCTTAAAGAAATCCAACTATTCCACGTTTAGCATCAAAGCTTATAACAACTCTATCATCTCTTGTTCTTCACAATTTAAAATTTCTAATAAAGAAATTAGTGAATACTTAGCCTAATAAGTCAAACTTTGCATATTTAGAATCAATTACGGGAACTTGCGAAGTTTTGATTTTTTCAAGCTAAACTCACGTTTTAAAGCTCCTTGTGTAAAAGATTAGCAACGATTAACTTGTATACGTTAAGGAGAAAGCTAGATTAAAAATCAGTCGGGTCAAAATTTACTTCTCGTTCTCACCAACGGAAAGCCTACATTTGTGTCTAAACACTTATTTTCTTTTTCAACTACTCATTTTTTCAACATTTTTTCTCTTTTTATTTGCAATTTTTTTTAAAATTTTTGCCATTTTTATCACATATTTTTGGTGGAAAACGGGGTACGTGAGAACAAAACAATAATCATGTAACATCAAATCGATAGATTCCCTCCCCAAACTTAAACGAAACATTGTCCTCAATGTTTTAGGCCGGGTTTCTACGCAAATCTAAGCCGTTTATGAATTATGCAAAGATAAACGTTAATCGATAATGATGAAAGGATATGGATCTCCCCAAACTAATTACAAACAAAGGATCGGAAGCTCGAGTAAATCGGTACACAACACCGAACATGAGAGGCTTTAAAGAATATGTTGGTTCAATCCTGCAAATAATCACAACAAACAACAAACAACAAAAACCAGAAGAGGATAGCCTCAACACATCACAACACATTTATTCATTAGAAAATAGAAAGAAGATAGAAATTGGATAAGCATGGGGTGAACTCTCACGAAGCGGCTTGTTTTTGTTCACCGAGTCACAAGCTCGACTCGATCCCCGAATTTAGTTGTCCTTAGGGAGAGTATGGAGATCCGGGACAACCTTAGGTGGTATGTCTCCTCCAAAATAATGTTTGACACGGTGACCATTCACTTTGAAGTTCGGACCATCGGGTTGAGATAATTCAACGATTCCGTATGGAAACACTTGAGAAATAGTGAAAGGTCCCGACCA
This sequence comes from Tanacetum coccineum, assembly GCA_026074375.1. NCBI lineage: Eukaryota > Viridiplantae > Streptophyta > Magnoliopsida > Asterales > Asteraceae > Tanacetum > Tanacetum coccineum. Next base: position 11,097 of record BQNB010111224.1, read on the forward strand.
ACGAGTTTTAAGCTTGCCGAAGAATATCTTAAGTCGGGAGTTGAAGAGTAAAACTTGATCGCCCATATTGAAGATTCGATTCTTGATCTTTGAGTCATGAAGTTTCTTCGTCCTCTCCTTGTATATTAAAGAATTCTCATAAGCTTGATCTCGAAGCTCATTTAATTCATTCAATTACAGCTTTCGATGATCGCCCGCGGTCTTTAGGTCGAAATTTGTATGTTTTAAAGCCCAATATGCTTTGTGTTCTAGCTCAATTGGTAAATGACAAGATTTTCCATAAACAAGCTTGTACGGTGTGCATCCGATTGGAGTCTTATAAGCAGTTCTAAATGCCCATAATGCATCTTCTAACTTGTCGGACCACGAGGCACGGTTTTCGCCAACCGTCTTTTCCAAAATTCGTTTCAAACCACGATTGGACACCTCGACTTGACCACTCATTTGAGGGTGGTAAGCGGTAGCTAAATGATGTGTGACACCATATTTAGCCATGACTTTAGCAAATTGGTCATTGCAGAAATGGGTCCCACGATCGCTTATGATAGCTCTCGGTGTACCAAATTAGGAAAATAGAGATTTTAAGAACTTAACAACTACTCGAGCATTATTTGTGGGGATCGCCTTTGCTTCGACCCATTTAGAAAGATAATCGACTGCAACGAGAATATATTTATTTCCTCTCGAAGATGGAAAAGGTCCCATAAAGTCAATTCCCCATATATCAAAGATTTCACAAACATGGATAGCGTTTTGAGGCATTTCATCTCGTTGTGAGATTTTGCCTTGTTGTTGGCACGTATTACAAGATTTGATCATCGTATGAGCGTCTCGATATATAGTGGGCCAAAAGAAACCGGCATCAAATACTTTTCGAGCGGTGAGATTGGCACTATGATGGCCCTCGGTGGGTCCTTCATGACAAGCTTTGAGGATTTCAAGAGCTTCTTGGCCATGTACACACCTTTGAATGATTTGATCCGCACATATTCAAAAGAGATAGGGATCATCCCAAAAATAATTGAAATTTTTTCTCTTTTGTTGAGTTGACATTCCTTTTATAATAAAATTCCCCGCATGGTAATTTGCATAATCGGCAAACCATGGGGTACTTCTGTTTGAAATAACTCCAAGAGTTTCTAAAGGAAAGTGTTCATTAATATCTTTGTTTTCTAAAACATCTTTGTGAGGATTTTCGAGTCTTGACAAATGATCGGCGGCTAAATTTTCACTCCCTTTCTTGTCACGAATGATTATGTCGAACTCTTGTAAAAGTAACACCCATCAAAGCAACCTAGGATTGGCATCTTGTTTATTCATAAGGTACTTTAAAGCTGAATGATCCGTGTAAACAATACTTTTAGACAAGACAAGATATGGCCGAAACTTTTCAAAAGCATACACCACGGCGAGCATCTCCTTCTCCGTTGTGGTGTAATGAATTTGAGCTTCGGTCATCGTCTTACTAGCGTAATGAATCGGTTGAAAATGGTTCGTCTTACGTTGTCCAAGAACCGCACCAATCGCAAAATCGCTCGCATCACACATTAATTCGAAAGGTAGGTTCCAATCCGGGACAACTAAGATCGGAGCTTCGGTAAGCTTCTTCTTAAGGGTATTAAAAGCATTGATACAATCTTGAGAAAATACAAAAGGTGTTTCTTTTTTGAGAAGGTGAGTCATTGGTCTAGCAATCTTTGAAAAATCTTGAATGAAACGTCGATAAAATCCCGCATGTCCTAAGAAATTTCTAACTCCTTTAACGGTAGTCGGATGAGGGAGTTTAGCAACGACATTGACTTTTGCTCGGTCGACCTCAATCCCAGACTTAGAAATCTTATGACCTAAAACAATCCCTTCTTTACACATGAAATGCCATTTCTCCTAATTTAGTACTAAGTTCGTGTCTTCACACCGTTTTAACATTCGTTCTAAATTAGAAAGACATGAATTAAAGTTATCACCAAAAACGGAAAAATCATCCATAAACACCTCCATCGTCTTCTCGATCATATCATGAAAAATTTCCATCATACAATGTTGAAAAGTACCAGGTGCATTACACAACCCAAATGGCATACGACGATAAGCAAAAGTACCATACGGACATGTAAAAGTTGTTTTCTCTTGATCTAAGGGATCAATAGGAATTTGGAAATATCCCAAAAAACCATCTAAGAAACATTAAAATTTATTTTCGGCTAAACGTTCTAGCATTTGATCCATAAATGGAAGCGGAAAATGATCTTTTCGAGTTGCTTCATTTAACTTCCTATAATCGATACACACTCTCCATCCGATAACTAAACGCGTCGGAATTAATTCATTATCTTCATTAGCAACGACGGTCATTCTACCTTTTTTCGGAACACAATGGATTGGACTAACCCACAGGCTATCGGAGATCGGGTATATCATTCCGGCATCAAGAAGTTTAATTACCTCCTTCTTAATGACGTCATGAATTTTCAGGTTCACCCGTCTTTGACTTTGCACCGATGGTTTACAATCGTCTTTTAATAAAATCTTATGAGTGCAAAAACGAGGGTCGATACCCTTAATATCGATTATTTTCCAAGCAATGGCTTTTTTATGAGATTTAAGAACATTTAAAAAAGCATTTTTTTCTTTATCTTTTAAGCCTTTTGCTATGATTACGGGTAACTTTTCATTTTCTCCTAAATAAGCATATTCTAAATGAGCCGGTAATTCTTTTAATTCCAATTCCGGAGGCTCTTTAATTGAAGATTTTGCCTTGGTAACTTGACTTTGTTTAAGGTCCTTCGGGGGAAGTTGAAATGGGTCATCATTTAACATTTGTTCTATCAAATAAATATCTTCCTCCGGATCACACTCATCATAATCACTTTCTAAAGAAATTGATTTGTCATAAAGGTAAGCATCGATTTCTTCCAAAGTAAATTCGGAAGTAAACGTCTCGGATGTCGAAGTGGGATTGCTACTTGAAAAATCATTATTAGAAAATCCTAGTAAATCCGGAGCATACTCCTCACAAATTTCATCAATGATGTCAATTCGGTTAACCGACTTGTCATTCGTAGAGGAGTACCTCGAAGTTTGATCTAGGTTAAAAGTGACGGCTTCGTTATCAATCCGGAGGGTAATTTCTCCTTCGTAAACGTCAATTAAGGTACGCCCGGTTTTCAAGAATGATCTTCCAAGAATAAGAGGTGCACGAGGGTCGGCCTCGAAATCGACAACTACAAAATCGGTGGGAAAGTGGAATTTTCCAACTTTAACGTAGACGTCTTCGGCTAAACCCTTAGGGTAAGTTATGGATCAGTCCGCTAATTCTAAGGTCATTCTTGTTGGTGAAAATTCAGGCAAAGAAAGTTTTTTCCATATCGAAAGGGGCATTAGATTTATGCTCTCGCCAAGATCGGCCAAGGCTTAACATATCTCCATTCCGTGGAATTCACAAGGAATAAGAAATTTATCGGGATCTCCAAGCTTTTCGGGAAGCTTTTTAAGGAGCATTGCCGAGCATTTCTCGTTCAATGGAATTTTAACTAATTCGAGCAACTTTTCTTTATTCATTAATATATCCCTAATCGTAGGAGCAAATCTAGGCATTAAAAACAAAGCGTCCGCAAAACTTATGTCAAAACGCAAATCTTGAAACATTTGAAAAATCTTTTCTTTTTGGTATGATGATTTCTCATGATTCTTTTGATTGTCTCGTCTCGACGGATAAGGAATATTCGGCTTAGGAATAGTCTTCGGAATCTTGAGTTCCAGAATCGTAGTCGATTTTGGTAAAGTCTTCAGAATCTTAGGTTCCGGAATCAGGATGGGGGTAATCAGAGGTGGGATTTGAGCGGTACTTCCTTGGAAATCATTTTTCTCCTCATCCGTTATTCCCTCAGTTTCTCGTTCCATAACCTTTTTTGGGGAAGGTTTAGTTGGAATCAAGGGACCCTCTTAAGCTACACCACTTCGGGTAGTGGTTGCTTTCATTTCGCACTTCGGGTTTGGGATCGTGTTACTCAGAAGAGTACCCGAAGGTGAGGCTTGGGCTTGAAAGAAACTACTTAACATGTTTTGAAGATTATTTGTTAACGTGTTTTGAAACGCATTATTTTGATTCATCAAAGCGGTTTGTTGATTCTTAATCGTATTTTGAATCTCATTCTTAAGCTCTCCTTTCATCGAAGTGATTTGATATTGCAAATTCCTAATCGTTTGATCATTAGACTTCTTGTAGTTTAACAATTCATTGGAAAAATCTTTCACTTGATTATTAGGCACTTGAAACGGTTGATTTTGAAAACCTTGATTTTGATAATTCGAAGCATGATTAACTTGATTTTGAAAACATTGGTTTTGATAAACATTATTTCCCTTATTGAAATTGTTTCCTTGATTTTAACTTTGATAATTCCTATTTTGACCGTTGTTTTGAACCGGAGCAAAACTGGGTGGTGCCATTTGATTACTAACACGATTCGGAGGGTTAGCTTGGTTGTAAGAACCCGTAGCCGCGCAAACATTTTGTTGATTGTCGGTAGCCGGACAATTATACCATGGATGGGCTCCACCACAAGTAACACATGATTCCTCGACAGCTTTAACCGGTGCGGGAGTAACAACTTTTTTAGAAACAATCTCAACTAAGGTTGAGATTTGATTCGTAAGTTTACCTATTTGTTCATCCGTTTTACAAACATTTTCCTTAGAAGTCGAACTAACTCTAGAAGCATTTGTTTTATTTCTTGAATAATGCACTTTTGACTTGTTTTCGATTATATTTAAAGCTTCCCTAGTTGTCTTACTTAACAAATTTCCACCCGCCGCGGCATTCAAAGAGTCTTGCTCGTTTTTGTTTAAACCGTTGTAAAACGTATCGATTTGAGTTAACTTGGTGAATCCATGGTGAGGACACGCATGTAACATCTCTTTAAAACGTTCCCACGCTTCACTAAAAGATTCATCAAATTCTTGAGAAAATCGAGAAATTTTGTTCTTTAAATGAGTCATTTTCGAGGGAGGAAAGAATTCATTAATGAACTTGGTAACGAGATCCTCCCAAGTTAAGATCGAGTTCGGGGGTTCTTTCTCATACCATGTTTTAGTGGCTCCCTCGAGCGAATAAGGAAACATCATTAACTTAATAACATCGTTAGGCACATTCCTAAATCGTAAGGTTGAAGTGATTCTCTTAAAACTATTAATATGAGCATGAGGATTATCGTTTTCATGACCGTAAAACGGGTTTGCTTGAACTAATTGAAGCAAGTTAGTTTTGATTTCAAAATGATAGGCATTGATTTCGGGTAAAATAATAGCTTCTTCGTAATCCTCGGTGGGTGCACAGAGTAATTCCCCCATAGTACGATCCGCCATCGTAACTACGGTTTGATCGAGAATTGGTTCTTCTAAATTAAATGGTTCAACAACAACCGGAGGGGTTTGTTGTTGTTGACGACAGTTACGGTTACGAGTTTGCGAACGAGTGCGCATGCACTTAAAAATAGAAATCAAAAGAAAAACTTCTACACTAATTTTTTTGGTTTTTTTTTCAAAATTTATACACAATTTAAATTTAACGGATACACGGAAGACAACTTAAACCAAATAATCAACTTACTTCATGGTAGCTCTTAAAAATTGCTTTTTAAGGTGAGCCGTACCTCGTAAGTGATAAATAAGGCAAGTTTTTGAATCTTTGGTTCGATTTGGGAACTTTTCAAGTTCACCGGAACTTATTTATGATAATACCTCGATTGAGAGTATTATATGTTGGTGTTCGTTTACCAACTTTGTGTATTTTATTTCTTTTTAAGGAAGATGTTTTTATATTTTTGATTTTTCTATTATTTATCTTCTAATTATAATAAAAAGAAAAGAATTTTTTTTTTACTTTTTATATTTTATAAACTTTTTTTGGATTTTTGAATTTTTAAACAAAAATGAAACTTTCGAGGACGAAAGGATCTTCAAATCTTATCAACAAACACAAAACGAAGGAGATGTTAAATCAAATCCCCGGCAACGGCGCCAAAAATTGGTTTGTAGAAATTATATACTATATATATGTAATATAAAATATACTCGGAGAGCAATTAAGAAAATCCCCAAGTCACCCTTGGAAAAATTCACTCTCAAATATATATAATATAATACGTATGTTTTCCGGAAAGTATAATTTCCCGGGTCGTTTTCCTAATGATTTGATAAATTGAATCCTCATTTGATATTGGATATTGATTTGAATGGGTTCGGAGATTGATTTGATTTTCTATGACTACTAATTTAAAAGCACAACTAAAACAAGCAAATAAAAACAATTAATGCAATTAAACGATTAACGGTAACAAATAAAACGCGACTATTAAGCAACTAGATTAAATTTTAATCCTAAAAATGCAACCTAAAATTCTAAACCTAGAATAGGACAAAAGAAAATTTTAAGAAAAAGAAAAATATTTTTTTTGAATTTTTTACGAATTAAAAACAAATTAAATCTAATTAAATCCTAGAAAATAGCAAATTAATTCCTAAAAATTTATAAAAATGATTTTTAAACTTAGAAAAATCTAAAATATTATAAAAACTAAGAAAACTATCTTTAACTACTTTTAAAATTAAAATCCTATTTTTAAAATTAAAATTAAAAACCTAAAAATGAAAATTAAAATTTAAAAGAGTGAAAAAT
>BQNB010111225.1:0-22396 GCA_026074375.1 Tanacetum coccineum
CGTACCTGCACACACAAAACACAAAAACAAATATATTTTTGCCATTTTAAGTATGTTTTTAGTCATTTAGGGTCATTTTTTGGTGTTAACGGATATGTGTATTTTACACTTATCAGTTACCATACCTTGCGCTCTTATAATAACCAGGCACACCCGGTTATAACTTTTAATGCAACTCGCCCGGTTCTCGACCCGACCATTAAATGCATCCCTTTATAGTTTTAGACCCGATTGCATTTATAACTTCAACCCGGTACCCCACGTGTCATCTTCTCTCTCTCATGTTTCTTTCATCCGTATCCTTTCTCACAGATATGTTAACAACCTCGAATCTCTCTCTAAAAGTTCCACCGTTTCATCCTCTCTCTCTCTAAGAATACATGGTCTAAACCGGCTCAAAGAAATTAATATGCCTTGATTTTCTAACAACATAATGAAGCAGATAATGCATATAAGGTTTGATTTCCATTTTTAAAAATTCCTTTAGGGGTTTTGTGTAGTTTAGATGAATTGGGGTTAATTTGGATGTTTGCGTTGTTGTTGAAGGGAACCATGATGTTTTCGGGCAGTATCCATGTTGATGATTTTGTTGCTCATATAATCAAGATGGGAATTCCAAGGTTAGTAACAACTAATTTATATGTTTTAGATTCAGATTTATATTTAAAAATTAGGTGTTTTGGTTTTTATGTGTTGATTAGTTGAGATTTGAGTTTATTTAGGAAAAAAATTAGGGGTTTTTATTTGTATGTTTTTAACCAATTTTAGTTGCGTGATTCCCGTTTTTCATAAGCTGTAAAATAAGCTGACAGATACCATAGCTTAACGAGGCCCATATTTTGGGTAGGCTATTTAGGATTGTCTACTTTGCTTTGACCCGTGTATGTTTAGTGATTAATGTATGTTTAGTTATTAGTGCCTTGACATAACGTTATTCGGTCATTGATTTTTCAAGAAAAACATTAGCCGTACACGGAATTGCTTCTGCTTCCGCCAAACACACGACCACCCAAATGTTGATCCTTAAGTCTTCCAAATGAATCATCAAGTTGATGCAAGAAATGTAAGACCATGGCATTCTGCTAATTTTCCTAATGTTGATAATGCTAGCAGTGAAAGCTATATAAACACATTGATAACCAGCTCTATCTCAAACATCCATCTTAATCCATTTCATAACAAAAGAAAAGATAACAAGTATCAAAGAAGAATGCAGACAACCAATACAGCAGCTTCTATCAAGGCGACAACGGCAAACATAGGTGCGTCGGCTAAGACCATCATGGAAAAGACCAAAGCCACCCTCCAAGAAAAGGTTCATTACTAATCAGCTTTTCATTATTAATATGTTACTTATAAGTTTTGTTTCATAACGTACCCATAGTATTATTAACCCTATCAACAGTTTTTAGTTAGACAAACTAAAAATTTGTTACTAAATTGCTCCAAAGTATTATGTGATTGGTGATCAAAAACTGATATGATGTTAGTTTTCTTGGTAATAATTATATACGTGTTTAATTAAAAGCTTTGAACATATGACTCAAACCAACTAACCAAGTATATTTACTTTATCGTCTATAACATAATATTTTTGGGATTAAGTTTTGCATAAATTTTGTTCAAATCTTACGATAGTCTTTTTATTCTTTTGCAAGAAGAACATATGTTTTTATTTTGTGAAAAGAACATTTTGCGGTTCACTTTTTGGTTCATATTGTGTTACGAATTATGAGGTCTAGAATATTGATAATTTTTTGACTGGTGTTAAACCTTACTATGGATCAACTTCTGTTAGAGGTGGCATTCATGGCAGGTTTGCATTAGACACTACTTCTGTGAGGCAGGCTGCTAACATTGGAGTAAAAGCGTAAACTGCTTCTTGAACTACTAAAGTATCCATAAATAAGGTTGTTGCTTGACGAAGGCTCGTACGTTATATTTTACTGTCCAAACACACACTTTTGTTAATTTTCTTTCTTATGCATTTATAATATAAAGTAAATCAAAAATTTGCTAATTAATGATGAGTTTTTAAAAGTGACTCAACTCATGAAACACTTTCTCAGAAGCCGTGTCCGACATTTAAAAGTGACGCACCACATGACATAGCTCGATGATGGCTCGCAATATTTTATATATTTCTCATATGTTAGAGAGGTAATATGAATAATAAAGTAACTAACAGTATAATACAAAGATGGTAATGTTTGCTGAAATATATTGCATTACCCCGTGTGCCTCATACACGATAACTAAATGGGAGTTAGTCTGCAAGTTTTCAGTTAATTACAAGTATGAATTTAAATTTGACAAATTTCTAAGTAAATTTGTGTTTGTTTTAAAAAGGTTGGGTTTGGTTTTAAATAGGTGACTGGCTCGCTTTTGAAGTACGGGTCAGTTTAGGTTAAATTTCATTTAAATGTCAGTTCTCATGTGGCTGCAACAATTGTTGCAAACTCAAAACGCTTGTCGTGTGACATCGTAAGAAATGAGAAGGCCACTGAAAATCGTCCTTCCAACTTTGTATATCAAGAAGGTGGATACTTTTCTTAAAAACTACTATGTAAACAACAATAATTAACAATAGAAATTGAATACTTTCAAACAAAAAAAACAGGTACAATTTCAAAACCACAGTTACAGACACTTGCGTGCATTAGCTGATAGAGCGTGTGCAAGAATAGCATTTGCTTTTATGCAATGTATAAAGTGTATCTAGGTTTGGAAGTTGCTTATTGAAACTGTTATAAATCAAGTTAATCGTAAATGGTTTTCACTAATAAGATAACATGTTTCCCACTTTATGATGTTCCATAAATATGATAATTTTTTGTTAATATTTGACCATGGATTAGCATAAACTAAACGTATGCAACTGCATGATACGGACTATTAAAGTTCATTAGACAAGAGCACAGATTATTTCTCACATTTAAGACGAAAAAGTATGAATTTGGGAAGTTCAACAAATGTGAATTCAGTTAACCCTGATGGTTCTGACTTGACATGTAGCGGTATGCGCCGATTCATGTGCGTAGCTAAATGAAAAGATTTTAGGAAATAAAGTTACGCTTTAGGTGACCTTTTACATGTTGAAGCATTTTCTATAAACTAAACTATTTACCTATTTGACCTGTAAGATACATTTTATTTTAAGGTTAGTATATTGTGCCTTTTTACATAAGTTAGTTTGAGTGTGCATGTCTATGTTACATACTTCCCATTTGCTACATCTAATAGTTTATATCGAATAGTGAATATGCTTGCTGTGGTAAATGCTAAAACAAAAGACAATATTTGGAAGCTTGAAATTCATTTAGATATTACTAAGATATAGTTTTGTTTTGTTATAGAATACTAATTGTGATTTTGATGCGTTTTATTTTGCAACTGGACCAAGTTGATATAATTTTGAACGGATTGATTTGTATTACATTTGATAGGTAAAAAAGGCCAAAAAGATAATAGGTCAAATGGATTGATTCGGATTACATAAGCACTAAGCAAGCAAATCACATAAGCTGCTTGATATTAGTAGTTAATCAAGTGCATCTAATAGTGATACCGTATAACTTTTGGAGACAGGGTAATCCACATCTACCTTGGGGGAATTCTAGCAAGAAAGTACCACATCAAACTCAGGTATTTCATATTGATTTTTACCCCATACAGATATATTTGGTTTCTACTTTCCTAACTGCTCATTTCTCTAAACTTTAATGGGTAAACAAAAGGTGCATAAGTAGTTATGGTGTTGTAGAGCCTTACCATGATTATATTCAACTGTACTTTTTATAAAGGTACATATGTAAGAGGTTATGTATGATTATTTAAGAGAATGTACAAGTGAACCTCCTCGGCTTAGTTATATATGAAATGTTTTTGTTTTTTAACGACAAGCTATATGCAAATTGTAACAACCATGACTTGAGCAGGTTAGTCAGACCATTGGTGTTGACTTATGTACTTGTTGCAATGTATGGTTTATGTGTTTATAGGTGTTTAGGTGTGTGTTTATGTGGATTATGTGAGAGTTGGTACTCAATCCATTGAGCGTGATCATCTCATTAGGATTGGAGTTGTGTTGGATAATTCATTCGTTCACTTTTGAGTGACGGGGAAATGATTATTGAGATTTAAGCATTTTTGCGTTAATTGTGTAAGTATTAAGTTTGTATGTATTTTATGTGTACGTATTATGTATGTACGTATGTAAATAATAAGATTTAGTGTTAATGGATAAAGAATGGCATATTGCATGTTATGCTACGTCAATAGTTGGATGGTTTCGTGTTAAGCATTTATGAGGAATGTGACATTTTAGAAATGAAATAAGTGAGTGAAATATAGAAGTTTGTAGCAAACTTTCTAAAAATAGAAAGTGAATTTGGAAATGGAAGTTATATTTAGAAAGTGAGCATAGAAATGAAAGAGTGTAATTTTTTTAGAAGTGAAATTATATATTTAGAAATTGCGGTTTATTGCGTTTTAATAAAAAGGTATAGTTAAAATAAACGGAGGTTTTTTTTTTTTTTTTTTTAGGTTTTTTATTTTTTTTTTATTTTTTTTTTTTTTTTTTTTTTCTTTTTTTCTTTTTTTTTTTTTTTTTTTTTTTTTTTTTTTTTTTTTTTTTTTATTTTTTTTTTTTTTTTTTTGTTTTTTTTTTTTTTTTTTGTTTTTTTTTTTTTTTTTTTTTTTTTTTTTTTTTTTTTGTTTTTTTTTTTTTTTTTTTTTTTTTTTTTTTTTTTTTTTTTTTTTTTTTTTTTTTTTTTTTTTTTTTCTTTTTTTTTTTTTTTTTTTTTTTTTTTGTTTTTTTTTTTTTTTTTTTTTTTTTTTTTTTTTTTTTTTAGGGTTTTTTTTTTTTTTTCTTTTTTTTTTTTTTGTTTTTTTTTTTTTTTTTAAGGGTTTTTTTTTTATTTTTTTTTTTTTTTTTTGTAGAAACTTAAGGTAATATTAATTATTAGTTAATTAAAAAAAATTTTTTTTTTTTATATAGGTGAATAGTAAATTCGTGAATAGTAAAAGAAAAAAAAGGGTTTTGGGTTTAATTTTTGTATTAGACTAATTAGAGTTGGACTAGGATATTTAGGATCTTTAAATAAAAGGCCTTGCCCATAACTCCTTCTCCCCTAATAACCTAACTCGTCCCATAGTCCCTAGAGAAAGAAAAATTCGGCTGCCATTAGAGAACCAAGAAAGATTCAAGAATTTTAGGGTTTTTGCTCATAAAGGTAAATATATTAAACCTCTTTAAATCTTTTTAATTCTTATAGCTTAATTATGATGGATTAGGGTTTTAATAAAATACAGATCTTAATGAGTAATTAATGTTAATAGCATTGATTAGAATTGAATTAGGGGCATAAACTATGTAATTTCATGTTAGGGTTTGCATGGATTGATGTTATATTGATGAACAGAATTTAGGTCAGATTGATTGACGTTTTTCTCCATGATGGGGAATGCAAACGACATGATTCTTTTTTAAACTGAAGGATTTTGAATCTACTTTTCAAAAAATCCGGCCTCAACAGTTTTTGAGGTCGGGAAGTCAAATAAATAATGGTTACAAGATTCGTTGTCAAAACTGTGTTTTCAGACGAATTTTAAGCCAACTTAAGTGAGGTAAAAACCCTACTTAAGAAGTGTTTAAAATTAAGCCCTTTTACAGAAAGTAACTTTCATATGTCTATTAAGAAACCCTAAAAGGGCTAAGGCTAAAATTAATTTTAAGTTGGGTTTTGAAGTCAAAACGTTTTAGTGTGCAATCAGATCCGAAAGTGGCCAGTTTGTAAGTTTAATTTTCAAAGGTATATTTATGCATTGAATGGATGCATGGGCTTCTGAGGGAACTTAATATATACATATGGGGTCATGTGTAAATTTTTGTGGGAATTATGGATACGTTTTGGTATGGGTTTTGGGTCGTGCAAATTGGTTAAAAATTCTGCATTTGAGCAGAAAGTTGTAAGTGTTTAAAATAAAAGTAAAAAAGTAAATAAAAGATATAATGAAGATATAAAATTATGGTAGAGAGTCTTTACATATAGTATAGATGATATTAGTCCATCATTAGGGTTGTTATGTTGGATTGAGCGTTTAGTTTACCTATGGTAACATGATCTTTTATTGTGTATAGTTTTTAAGGAAGGAGTTTGTGTTACTTGTAGCTGCGCGATTAGGTGAGTTTCATAGCCCTTACTTTCTTACTATGATTTTATTAGGGTGAAAAATGATGCAATTGGTTGAAAATGTTGATATGATTTGATTACTGTGTTATTTGGTTGTCTAAAATGGCATGGACTTTACGTGGAATTATTATGTGTATTGTGTAAATGTATTGTGATGGGTCAATTGGAGCCGGGTTGGCTTGGATCATGGGGCACGTTCCTTGCCCCATTTTGATGTGTTGGGATGTGATAAAGTGGAGTCATGGACTTGTGTCTGACGGGCACGCTGCCCCCTCTGGATGGTTGTGGATTGGGGGTAACGTTCACTACCCAAGTAGTGATTGGTTTTTTGTTTTGCATGTTAGCCTATCATGTAGTCATTTATTGCCATGCACGGTGTTTTCTCTTATCACAGAAATGGATAGGATAATCTTTATTCGTTTTTGTATTAAATCTACCGTCTCTCACACTTATGTTGACGTTTTAAGCATCATTTTCAGAGTGAGCGTCATGAAGATGTTTAAGTTCAATAAAAGTGGCTAGAGAGACCTTAGGATGGCATTGGAAGATTCATTGAAGTTTTTTTTTCGTTATGTGTTTGCATGAATTATTAGATGCTCATTTGGTTGTATTAGGTTTGCGATTCATGGTCTTTGTATTGATGATTCCCTTTCCATTAATGCAAGACGCCGTGCGGTTTCTTTTGTTTTTTTTCGGTATTGTCATGACACATTGTGTCTTTTATATATAATTTATGAAATTATGATCTTATTGTTGACACCATTGTGGGTTGTGATTGAATATCCATGATGTTACGCCTCGTGTTTCCGCCTTGGCGGGGTGTGACAGATTGGTATCAGAGCCAGGTTATAGAGAAGTAGGTGGTTGAGCCTAGACTATAACCTAGGAGTCCTTCATATAGATGCATATTAGGGCCTAAGTGTTTAGTATTATAACTATTATACTTTCCCCTAATTATATAGCTTTTGTTATCTTATTTTGTCTAACTTTTATTTAGTTATTTTGTCTACCATTATCTGATATGATATGTATTACTTCCTTAGTATTTTAGCTATATTTTTTCCCCACCCGTAAGAAGTCTCGTTAGGGAACCGTTTTCCCAACTGGACTTAAGCGTTATAAGGATTCATAAGAGGAGCCTCTTATGGAACCAAAGGAGATAGGAAAGTTGATCGTTTGTCAGATGCACGTAATAGGGCTGGACCCGCAGAGTCGGGTGATTCTTGCGGAGGCAAAGTCAAACCCAAGCGAGGCCCAACATTAGTTTATCCCGTCCTTTACCTCGTCATGTTGTTATTGATTATTTCTTTTGGATATTTTGTATTTTGGGAGTCGTTGCGAGACTTTCGTACCTTTATGTCATTTCAATTTTATTTTGATATGGGTAAGTAGTTATTTGATGGAGCATCCTTTACGTGTTAAGTTGTAGTGGTTTAAGATATGCAATGTGGTATATGTGCTTATATGTGAATTATGATTAATATGGGTAATCTTGGAAGTAAGTACACGTGTGAAAGAAGGCACTTATAATTATGGTGGCCAACATAATTATAAAGGCATCACACACGTAGATTTATGACCATGATTGCATTTAATTGTGGTTGGTTGTAAGGTGGTTGTATAATATGTTGTATTTGATATGTGTATTCGCTATAAGATGGTGGTATGGGTAGAGAATTTTTCTCTTACCCTAATTGGAGGATATGTTAAGTTGAGTTGTATAAATAGTAAGTTTCCCTTTTATCTAGTATTTGCGGATACATAGTATTGCTATTATAGAGGTTGCTCGTTTGCCCGGTTTGTTTGTATGGATTTCCAAGTCTAAGCTTTAGCATTCTTCATGTAACTGTTAGTAAGGATACCCGATTTTTCCGATTTGATGTCTCCGATGCTATATTAGTTGTTCAGGAATCTGCTCTTTCGTTTATGGACATGTTTGTTAGTTCTTTCGTTGCATTGATTTCTCGTAAGAGTATCAAACATTTCTTTCAAGCACTAATTGTTTCTAACATTAGTGTGGATCATTACTTCCGTAGTTGTATATCCCTTGGTTTTTGTAACCCGTGACGACATATTAGTATCGATGCTTTTTAAGCTTTGCTCTGTTGGTATCGTTATTTTGGATGAGACTTTCGTTTCTTTTGAGTACATAACGTCTTGAGTGAGTTTTCTTGTTCGAGTTCGTTTGAATTTATTTGGAGTGTATGGTTCCTGGTATTTATTTCGTTTCAAACAATAGAATTGTGTTAGAATTTATATGGTGGGGTTTCTAATCCATTTTGTTATTATGGTGTCTTTGTGTGAGTAAAATATTTTATACATTGATGTCTAATTATAAAAAACCCCTTTGGAATAGTATTGTGTTGGTTTGTATTGGAAATATAACTGTGTTTAAAATGAGCTCTGTAAAATAGAATATGTTAAAATGACCTATGTAAATAGAATTGAAAATTGTTGTGTAGTTTAAATAAATTTTTTATATTATTTATAAAAGACAGGCTTTAAAGTTGATTCATAGTGGTAAGGTACGATACGCCATTAGATAACCATCTCTAGAATTTTGTGACAACCCAAAATGAATTTTTATAAAGATTACGATCAAGATAATTTTATTTATTATTTAAAATGATTTTTATACTTGAAGTGACTTCCTTTAATTTAAATTGATTTTTATAAATAATTATTTAATCTTGGTCTTTGAATAAAGTCAATAATTGGTATAAGAATTCCCGTCTTTAGTATTGATTTTTTTATGTGTTCATTTGTAGTGGTGCGCTTGTTGGTTTTCTTTCGTTGTGTTTTCACTCGTTGCATATGTGTATCCTTTCTTTCACAGGATCCTTATGTCATTTGATCTACGTCTATTTGCATATGTGGAATCTCCTATATTCATTCTAGCCTTTGGCTTGATATTCGTTTGTTATCCTATTCGACTGTTCATAATCCTTGGAGTTCGTTGATACCGTTAAGTCGTGGAAGTTTTGATATGATTATGGGAATGGACTGGTTGTCCAAGAGGAAGTTTATGATAGTGTGTCATGAGAAGGTGGTTAGGGTACCGTTGGAAGGTGATGAGATACTTCGAGTTCATGGGGAACGTACTTTGGGAGCCGCCAAAGCCCTAATGAATGCTAAGTTAGATAAAACGAAATTGAGTGATATTTCCGTCGTACGAAATTTAATTGATGTGTTTCCGGAAGATTTATCGATAACCACCACAGCGACAAGTTGAGTTCCGTATAGATTTAGTTCCTGGAGTGACGCCAATTGCGAAATCTCCATATCGTCTAGCGCCTTCGGAGATGCAAGAATTGTCTGAACAACATCAAGGGTTGCAAGACAAAGGTTTCATTCGATCTAGTCATTTTCTGTAAGGATCACCAATGTCGTTTGCTGAGAAGAGGAGCATGGAGTTTGTTTGAAGTTAGTGTTGAAATTACTGAGGAAGGAGAAGTTGTATGTAAAGGTTACTAAGAGTGAGGCAATGAAGAATTAGGAAGTACCTACGACACCGTCCGAGATATGAACCCACGTTTCATCGCAAACTTTTCTAAGGTTGTTAAACCCCTTACTTCCCTAACTAAGAGGAATCAAAAGTATGAGTGGGGAGTAGAACGAGAAGAGTTTCCAGACTATGAAGAATGATTTGTGTGATGCTATGATAAATTAAATGTAGTGGTTGATGCATTGAGTAGAAATGGAGAGTGAAACTAAGACGAGCGAGAGCAATGTCCATGACTACCCAGTCAAGTGTTAAGGACAAGATACTGGTTACTTCAAGTAAGGCGTCCAAGGTAGAGAACGCGCCAGTAGAAATGCTGCGTGACCTGGACTAACAGATGAAAAAGAGGGCAGAGGATGGTTTTTACTTAACGGATTGAAATGTTTAGTGATTAGGAGTGTGAGATTCGCTACCATCCTGGTAAGGCGAATGAGGTGGCTGATGCCTTAAGTTAGGAAGGCTATATGGTCAGAATCATCAGAGAATGTAAAGGAAAAGAAAGATAAGTGTTTTTACGTTTATGAACTGATTTTTATTTCTATTGGTTGAAGTGTAATGGATGAGGTCATGCAATCAAGGTACTTGGTAATCCTGGCGAGGCTGGGATAAGACGTTACTATAACCTTGGTAAAATATGTATTGGTAAGTCCTCGTGTAGAAAGGGTTTTATAGTCCACCTATGTTAGCGATTGTCAGATTTGTTTAAGAGGTGAAGGCTACAATGTCAAAGACTTTTGGCTTGCTGCAATAACCTGAGATACTTGAGTGAAAGTGAGACAGAATCACCATGGATTTTAATCACTAAATTTCCAAGGTCAAAGTAGCGAGTATGAGGTGAATTGGGTGATGGTCGATAGCCTGACCAAGTTAACTCAGTTTCAAGCTATACAAGAAGATTGCAAGATGTTGAATTTTGAAGGATTTATATTGATGCGATAGTAGGCAAGGAATGTAATTCTGGTGAATGATCAAACTCAGGTTGAGATGGATGATTTATTTCATGGTTTTGGCAGACGTTACAGAAAGTGTTTGAGATGCGATTGGATTTAAGTTATGCTTGACATCCTTAAGCGGATGGACAAAGTGGATGTATGGTTTAGACTTTGGGAGATATAATGAGGGCAGGTGTTATCGATTTTGGTGGTAGTTATCATTTGAGTATTCGGTGTACTCGTTTGAAGCTTTGTATGGAAGGAAATGTAAGTTCACTGTTTCTTTTCTAATGGGCAGAGAAATCGAAGAGAGTAGTTGGATTGGACTGAGTTAGTATGAGAAGACGGACTGATAAAGTGGTGTTGACAAAAGAGAAGCTCAAAGCGGCGAGAGATCGTCAAAAGAATAATACGGATAAGGGTTGTAAACTGTTAGAATTTAAGGTGGGAAATTGGGTTATTAAAAGTGTCACCTTGGAAAGGTGTAATTCATTTTGGAAAGAAGGGTAAGTTAGCACTAAGGTATGTGGGGTCATTTTTAGATATTGAAGGTAATCGGTTCCTGCCCAGCTTATAGGTTGAAGATACCTGAGTAGTCGAGTAGCGTGCATGACATGTTTCCTGTGTCAAATCTAAAGAGGTGTTTGGCAGATGCTAGTTGCATGTGCTATTGGTAGAGATTAGTGTTGGACAAGATCATCGTTTAGGTGAAGCACCTATCGCGATTTGGAGACTATAAGGTAAGAGGTTTTAATTGTCCTCTTTTCCTTGTAGCGGGATAGTGATACTAAGGTCCTTTTGGGCTCGAAGCGAGGTCTTTAAGACTTCAAGTAAACTGAGTATCTACATTTGTTCGTGAGTAAGATATTGTTGGAAGTATTAGTTAAAGATGGGTACGAAGGGTTTTTGGTAGACCTTAGTACGCCCTTAAAAGTTTTGTATGGTTTTGGTTAAAGTTATATTATATCTTGTTTTTGAGGAGTTGCTGAGGCCGGGTTGTTAAATGACGTTTTTTTGTTTACACAAAATTAGGGTTTTTGATGAGTTGACTCGATGACGAGCGAGGTTCAGGTAGATGGGTGTTTCTTTTCGTTTGGAGCGGTTATGCTGCTATGCGTACCCTTATGTGGGCAGTCAAAGTTGTTAGCAGTAAGATATCTTGTGAAAGTTAGTTGGAGTTCAAAGTATAACTTTGAGTTAGCATGGTTATGGGAGGACTATGTGATAGATAAGTACATTCGAAAAATTGTTTGGTAATGACGGATTTAAACCTTTTGGTTAAATCTCGGGATGAGATTTCCTAAAGGAGGGGATAATGTAACAACCATGACTTGAGCAGGTTAGTCAGACCATTGGTGTTGACTTATGTACTTGTTGCAATGTATGGTTTATGTGTTTATAGGTGTTTATGTGGATTATGTGGGAGTTGGTACTCAATCCATTGAGCGTGATCGTCTCATTGGGATTGGAGTTGTGTTGGATAATTCATTTCGTTCAGTTTTGAGTGACCCAGGGAATTGGATTATTGAGATTTGAGCATTTTTGCGTTAATTGTGTAAGTATTAAGTTTGTACGTATTTTATGTGTACGTATTATGTATGTACGTATGTAAATAATAAGATTTAGTGTTAATGGAAAAAGAATGACATATTGCATGCTATGCTACGTCAATAGTTGGATGGTTTCGTGTTAAGCATTTATGAGGAATGTGACATTTTAGAAATGAAATAAGTGAGTGAAATATAGAAGTTTGTAGCAAACTTTCTAAAAATAGAAAGTGAATTTGGAAATGGAAGTTATATTTAAAAAGTGAGCCTAGAAATGAAAGAGTAATTTTTTTAGAAGTGAAATTATATTTTTAGAAAGTGCGGTTTATTGCGTTTTAATAAAAAGGTATAGTTAAAATAACTTAGGTTTTTGTAGAAACTTAAGGTAATGTTAATTATTAGTTAAAATTTTTTTTATAGGTGAATAGTAAATTCGTGAATAGTAAAAGAAGAAAAAAAAGTTTTAATATTAATCAAATTCTAGTTGAATTAGGATTAGGTTAGAATATATAAAACCTAGACTTCATTTTTTTTCTCCCCTTGTTGTTGTGTGCCGTGAGATCCATCACCCCAAAACCCTAGGAAGATCATTCTCAAGAGCTAGGTTCAAGATCAATCAAGAGTGTTTGTTTAGGTGCTTGTAATCAAAGGTAATTACATTAAACCTCTTTAAATCTCTTAATTTTTTTTAGTTTAATTATGATGGATTTAGGTTTAATAAAAATACAGATTTATTATGTAATTAATGTTAATATGTTAATTAGATTTGAATTAGGGAGGAATCCATGCAATTTTAGGTTAGGGTTTGCATGGATTGATGTTATATAGATGAGCAGAATTTAGGTCAGATTGATTGACGTTTTTCTCCATGATGGAGAATGCAAATGACATGATTCTTTTTTTTAAACTGAAGCATTTTGAATCTTCTTTTCAATAAATCCAGCCTCAACAGTTTTTGAGGTCGGGAAGTCAATTAAATAATGGTTACAAGATTCGTTGTCAAAACTGTATTTTTAGACGAATTTTGAGTCAACTTAAGTGAGGTGAAAACCCTACTTAAGGAGTGTTTTAAATTAAGCCCTTTTACAGAAAGTAACTTTCATATGTCTATTAAGAAACCCTAAAAGGTCTAAGGCTAAAATTAATTTTAAGTTGGGTTTTGAAGTCGAAACGTTTTAGTGTGCAATCAGATCCGAAAGTGACCAGTTTGTAAGTTTGATTTTCAAAGGTATACTTAGGCATTGATTGAATGCATGGGCTTCTGAGGGAACTTAATATACACATGTGGGGTCATGTGTGAATTTTGGTGGGAATTATGGATGTGTTTTGGTATGGTTTTTGGGTCGTGCAAGTTGGGTAAAAATTATGCATTTGAGCAGAAAGTTGTAAGTGTTTAAAATAAAAGCAAAAAGTAAATAAAAGATATAATGGAGATATAAAATGATGGTAGAAAGTCTTTACACATAGTATAGATGATATTAGTCCATCATTAGGATTGTGATATTAGATTAAGCGTTTAGCTTACCGATGGTAACATGAGCTTTTGTTGTGTATAGTTTAAGGAAGGAGTTTGTGTTACTTGTAGCTGCGCGATCAGGTGAGTTTCATAGCCCATCTTTTCATTGCTTTTAAACTTGGGGTGAAAATGATGCAAATGGTTTGAAATGTTGAAATGATTTGATTACTGTGATAATTGGTTGTCTAAAATGCATGGACTTTACGTGACTATTATGTGTCTGTGCTAAATGTATTGTGATGTGGTCAATTGGAGCCGGGTTGGCTTGGATCGTGGGCACGTTCCTGCCCCTTTTGATGTGTTGTGATGTGATCAAGTGGAGTCATGACTTGGGTCGAGGGCACGCCTGCCCCTCTTGGATTGTTGTGGATCGGGGGTAACGTTCCTACCCAAGTGTGATTGGTTTGTTGTTTTGCATATTAGCCTATATGATAGCTCATTTATTGTCATGCAGCGTTTTCTTTTATCACAGTAATGATTGGATAATCTTTAATTCGTGTCTTAAACCTATGTCTCTCACCAACTTTATGTTGACGTTTTTAAGCATCATTTTCAGGTATTCAGTGTGATTCTAATGATGCTAGGAGGAGTGGCTAGAGAGACCTTAGGCTTTCATGGGGAACTCTCTTATTTGGCTTTTCATTTTATAGACTTATGTTTGTCGAATTATTGTTGTTTGGGATTATTGATGACATTACTTAATAATGCAAGACTCCTTTATCTTGTGTTGGGTATTGTTATGACACATAGTGTCCCCTTTAGTTATATTCTTCTCCTTTTTAGTATCTCTATAGTAGACACCATTGTGTTGTAATGATATCCATGAAGTTTCACCTCGTGATTCCGCCTTGGCGGGGTGTTACATTGGTTAAGTCATTGTATGGGCTAAAACAAACACCTAAACAATGGCATCAAAAGTTTGATGAGGTTGTGTTGTCAAGTGGTTTTCACTTAAACCAATTCGACAAGTGTGTATATAGCAAATTTGATAGCTCTGGTAAAGGTGTTATAATTTGTCTATATGTTGATGACATGTTGATTTTCGAAACCGACCAAAATCAAGTTGATAAAACTAAGTTTTTGTCATCAAGGTTCTCGATGAAAGATATGAGAGAAGCTGACTTTATTCTTGGTATTAAGATAAAACGTGAGAATAAAGGGATTGTAATTACATAATCTCATTACATTGAGAAAGTACTCAAGAAGTTTAATCGTGAAGATTGTTCTTCGGTGAGCACTCCCATGGATCCGGTAGAAAAGTTTAAGCCTAATACAGGTAAACATGTGGATCAGCTCGAATACTCAAGAACCATTGGTTGCTTAATGTATGCTATGACAAGTACTAGACCGGATATTGCATATGTTGTTGGTAGATTGAGTAGGTTTACTAGTAATCCTAGTATACAGCATTGGAAAGCAATAACAAGAGTGTTTAAGTACTTGAGAGGTACTATGAATTATGGTTTATCATATGTTGGATATCCTTCGGTGTTAGAAGCTCATTCAGATGCTAGTTGGATAAATCATGTTGAAGATTCATCTTCTACGAGTAGATGGGTGTTCTTGCTTGGGGGAGGTGCCATTTCATGGGCTTCCAAGAAGCAAACATGCATCACTGGTTCTACTATGGAATCTGAGTTTGTAGCATTGGCTGCTGCTGGTAAAGAAGCAAAATGGCTAAGAAACTTGATACACGAGATTCCAATTTGGCCGAAACCAATAGCACCGATTTTTATCCATTGTGATAGTGCTGCCACGTTGGCTAAAGCATATAGTTAAATGTATAATGGCAAGTCTAGACACTTAGGTGTTAGACATAGTATGATTAAGGAGTTAATCATGAACGGTGTGATTTTTATTGAGTTTGTTCGGTCACAACAGAATTTAGCAGACCAGTTGACGAAGGGTCTAGCTAAGGACTTAGTGAATAAGTCAGTGATAGGGATGGGATTAAAGTCCATTTAAGTCTACTACATATGAGATACCCAATTCCCTTCTAATACAATGTTAGAAGCTACATTCAATGTGGAAAGCTCATAGCTAGAGATTAGAACATGTGTATTTATCATACTCCTGAGTATGGTGTTCAGACCTAACAAGTGTGGTGGTTAGGTTGAATGTTTTAAACCTTCTTAAAGGATCCTTTGAAAAATTACAAATGCATGTGCAAAGAATGAAAAGATCCCCCTATAAGAACATGAAGATTTTAAAAAAAAATTATACTTAAAAAATAACCGCTTCAATAAGCCTAGATTTGGCTCCAATAAGTTCATTAATGGATTGGACAAACATGACTTCTTGTAATGACATTAAAGTGTAAGTAAACGAACTTTAATTAGTGTTGTATAAAACTTATGTGTATTACTTACTTTCCCTACATCACCTTCCTCACTCACTACCATATACTTTTACTTCCTCCTCCTCCTATAAAAATAGTCCAACGACGACAAAAATACGTAGTTTAAGAAAATACATTATCTTTAAAAATCTTTCCTCTCACATAAACACTTTTTGCACAATGACAGTTTTATATATAAATTAATTTACCCTTTAACACACCAATTAAATCTAACTATTTCTAACTTCTTAAAAAGTGTGTAATAATAACATCAAGTGGGGGCGATATGCTAAACTTAATATACTTTTCCTATCTATTTTTGGACGTGGATAATTAATTTGGGACAAACAAAAAAGGAAACGTGGATTATAATTATAAGACGGAGGGAGTAGTATTTTTAGGTATTCAAATGGATTGATGGGTTCAATCATTATTGTTTGTTGTAAGAGCCTAGATTAGGGTGAAGACAATCAATAACCTAGCTAATTACCAAAGATGGTTACCGAATATCACATGAAGTCGTGTAATCCCTTTCCAAAGAAGATTATTCGACCCTGTGTCTGGGTATCACGAATACCTCCTTGTGATAAAACCAAGTGCTTGTTCTTGTTTTAGGCACATATCAAGAACCCTGCATTTCTATGTGTTTTTTTGTGTGTTTTTCCATGCAATTGTGATCCTTATTTATAGGGAATTTACTCAAAACCTATTTATGGAATTAATGAGAGATTAATGGCCAATTAATCTCTTCCATAATTATCCTTCATAATTTAGGAATTAGTGATTACATGACCAAAATAAATATATGGTCATTAATGCAGTCAAATATGTCACTTAAATAGGCAAAAGTTGTTACAAAACATTTAATATAGTCAAACCTGCCACTTAAATGTTTGTAACCACTTATTTAATTCTAACCACTAAAAGAGTCAGAGAAAATCAGTGACTTGATGGGTGTACACTCCGTACCTCCAAACCCAATTTCCACAATAGACCGATTCACAATTGTGTCAACTAAAATTTGTCTAACAATCCTCCCAATTTAGTATAATTCTTTTACATGAAAAATTGAACATTAAACAAAACAAGTGCATAAATAAAAATGTCATGAGGATTGAATTTTCATCTTAGTAAATTACACGTTCAAATATTCGAGAATCTGGGTGTTCTAAGAATTGAACCCTTCAACCCATATTGAATACCTAAAGATAAAAATACAACACAAGTTTTCAAACACATAAGATACTACTGACACAATAACAAGTCTGTATGTCCATACCAATTCAAAAAATGTTTAAGAGCCAAAGTCCATGCACCCTGAAGCCGTTAAAACCTCAACATTCTACATATTGGTTCCTCCTTTAATTCAACGCTGCGCTGCTAAGCACGTTTATAAGAAATTACCATTGAGAAGTGAAAGACTTCATCCTCCTTTTCAGCAGGTTTTCAAGCACAAATCCTTGTGATGATATGTAAAATACATGTGCTTTCAGTCCTTCTGAACGTCACATTTCACATTGAACTCAACACCACGTTTTCCTATAGGTAGAGGAGTGGGTGTCCTAGCATTCAACGACTTAGTTAGACTTTAATCCCATCTCTTCAGTAGACTTTATAGCCAAGTCTCTAGGCAGTGCATTCGTCAAGTGATCAGCTAAGTTTTGTTAAGACCTCACAAACTCTATAGATATCACCCCATTTGTATCAAACCCAGATCACAATCAGATTGCTATGGTCGTGAACACCTATGTCTAACTTCCCTTGTGTGATTAGCTCACGAATCATGCTATGCTTGACACCTAAGTGTCTAGACTTCCCATTGTACATCTGGCTATAAGCCTTTGCCAATGTAGCATCACTATCACATCGGATAGAAATAGGTACCATAGGTTTGACCCATAATGGAATCTCAAAGAGCAAGTTCTTTAACCATTTCAACTTCCTTACCAGCAGCTGCTAGAGCTACAAATTCAGATTCCATTATTGAACCAGTAATGTAGGTTTGTTTCTTGGAAACCCAAGAAATTGCACCACCACCAAGCAAGAATACCCAGCCACTTGTAGACGAATTATCTTTAGTGTTGCTGATCCAGCTTGCATCGGTTCAACCTTTCAACACTGAAGGATAACCAGTATATATCAATCTATAGTCCATGGTTTTCTTTAAGTACTTCAGTACCCTTTGAATTGCTTGCCAGTGCTGAGTACCATGATTACTAGTATACCTGCTCAGTTTACCCACTGCAAAATCAATATCAGGCCGTGTATAAGTCATGGCATACATCAGGCAGCCAATCACCCTAGAATACTCAAGTTGAGATACAGCCTGACCATTATTAGGCATCAGCTTCTCACTTTTATCCATAGGAGTACTAACTGAACTGCAATTAAAGTAATTGAATTTCTTCAGCACCTTCTCAATATAATAAGACTGGGAGATTGCTATACCATTACTTTCATGTTTAATCCTTATACCAATGATAACATCAGCATCCCCCATGTCCTTTATAGAGAACCTTGATGACAAAAATTCCTTTGTTAGGTCAACCTTAACTTGGTCAATGCCAAAGATCAGCATGTCATCAACATATAGGCAAATGATGACTCCTTTATCATTTTCATCAAATTTGCTATATACATATTTTTTAGCTTGGTTAAGTAAATAACCATTAGACAAAACCACTTCATCAAATTTTTGATGCCATTGCTTAGGTGCCTGCTTTAGTCCATATAGAGACTTAATCAGTTTACACACCTTGTTTTCATTGCCAGTCATGATAAAGCCCTGAGGTTGGTTCATATAAACCTCCTCTTCTAATTCACCATTTAAGAAAGCTTTCTTCACATCCATCTGATAAATAATCAGATTGTGAATTGATGTCATAGCTATCAGCAGTCTTTTGGTACTGATACGTGCCACTAGAGCATAAGTATCAAAGTAGTATATCCCTGAATTTTGTTTAAAGCCTTGAATGACCAGCCCTGCCTTGAACTTTTCAATAGTTCCATCTACCTTTAGTTTTCTTTTGAAGATCCATTTGCTACTTAGAGGTTTGCAACCTGGAGGTAGATCAGCCAACACCCAAGTGTTGTTGCCCATGATGGAATCTATCTCATCATTAATTGCTTCTTTACAGAAAGCAACATCCCGGGACTTCATTGCTTTATCAAACGTTTGTGGTTATCCTAAACATTAAAGCAATAGGAGTGTTGGTCAAAGACCTCATCTTTTGTTCCTTCAATTAAGTATAACTGAAATTCAGGCCTAAAATTCTTTGGAGTCATATTCTTTTTGCCTTTTCTAAGCTCAGGTTCAGGTTGCTGAACAACTTCTTCAATGATCTCTTTAGAGACCACTGAACCACCAATGTCTTTATTTCTATCTTTCAAGGACATCTAACTTGGTCTAGGGACTGATGAGAATCTATTCTCATCAAAGATGGCATCCCTTGATTCAATTATCGAGTTAATTTAAACTGAATCATTAGGTTTAATTGCATAGAACCTAAAAGCTTTGGAATGCTCAGCATATCCAACAAAGATGCATTCAATGCCTCTTTTACCTAAAGTTTTTAGCTTTGGATCAGGGAGTCTTACAACTGCCCTACAACCCTAAACCCTGAGGTAGTTCAGGGTTGGTTTCCTTTTAGTCCAGAGTTCATAAGGGGTAATCATGTTTCTTTTATTGGGAACCCTATTTAATAAATAGCAAGCTGTTAACATAGCTTCACCCCAGAACCATTGACTCAGTCCTGAGTAGGACAACATGGAATTAACCATTTCTTTCAGCACTTTATTTTTCCTTTCAGATATATCATTTTGTTGTGGACTATAGGGGGCAGTCGTTTCATGGATAAAAATGGGCAGGCACTACTAACCAAGCCAAGCCCAGTTCCCGCCATGTACTCACATCCCCTATCAGTCCTGAATCTTTTGATCAAGGACCCTTGTTGTAATTCAACTTCAGTTTTGAATACTTTGAATTTATATAGTGCTTCATCCTTAGTATGTAATAAATAAACATATCAAAACCTTAAAGCATCATCAATAAATGTCACAAAGTATTTCTTATTCCTTAATGAGGGTGTAGCATGTAAATCACACAGATCACTATGGATCAGCTCTAAAACTTCAGTTACACGTTTTACATTTTAAAATGGTTTCTTAGTTATTTTTGTTCAGCATGCAAGTCTTACACTTTTCAGTGTCCATGTCAAAAGCTGGGATTAACCCATCCTTTGACATATCTTGTATCCTCTTAAAGTGGACATGGCCCAGTCTAGCACGCCATAAGATTGAATCATTCAGCTTAAAGGTCGACATAAAGGCTGAAGCAATATTATCATTAACAATATTAAGCCTGAACATTTGATTACTCAAATAACCAAAACCAATAAACACACCATGTTTGGATAGAACAAATTTATTAGATTCAAACACTTGTTTATAACCACAATTATTCAAAACACTACTTGAAACTAAATTCTTCCTTATATTAGGAACATGCAAAACATTCAACAAAGAAACAATCTTTCCAGAACTAAATCTAAGATCTACACAACCACGTCCATGCACCAGGGCTGTTGACTCATTTCCCATGTGAAGAATAGATACATCATTTAGTGACTCATAGGTCTTGAACCAACATCTATCTTTACACACATGAACAGTTGCTCCCGAGTCAACCCACCACGTAACATCATCATCTTGCACAAAAGAAGCCTTAGATACATATGTAACATAATAGACCTGAAGAAATTTATTAAACATATTCCGATCTTTCAGTGAGTTGGATGAATAATTAACTGAACCATTTATGCCTGAACCATTGGCTATGTTGCTAAATTTTCTACCTTTGCAATCCTTTTTCAAGTGTCAAGGTTTTCCACACTTCCAATAAGTCACTTTAGACTTCTTGTTAGGATCAGCTTTGGTACCCTGATGCTTATGTTTACCCTTGTTGTCATTGTACCTGAAGGAGTTGTTATGCTCCATCATATTGACAACTGAAGGAACAACAACATTATTGCCCTTTAGCTTGTCATTATCCTGCACCTTGAGGGACTCCTTAATGCGCAGATGACTGCCCAACTCAACAAGAGTTAATTCCTCCTTTCTGATGTTTTAAGGTGTGCTTGAAATCTTTCTAAGAAGGAGGGAGTTTATCAATGATACAGGATACCTGAATGGCCTCATCCATGTTCATTTTATGTTGTGTAAACATTCTAAGTATACCAAGAATTTCATTGTATTGTTCCATAACTGGTCTTAAATAAGTAATTTTGTAATTTGTTAAATTACTAACAAGGAACTTCTTGCTTGATGCATCCTCAGCCATATATTTAACCTCCAAGGAATCCCATAGTTCTTTGGAAGATTCAATATTTTGGTAAATATCAAATAAAAGATCAGACATACCATTGAGGTTTAAACCTCTGCACATACGCATCATTTTCCCACTTATTCCTCCTCCTGATTTGATTCACGGTAGCATTCTCACTATCTTTAAGAATAAAAGTAGTGAGCACATATACCACACTCATGCTGGAAAGCAAGAAGTGCATTTTCTTCTGCCATCTTCTAAAGTCTACCCCTTCAAATTTGTCAAGCTTGACAAAGTTTGAAGCTATGTGTTTCATAGCAGCAACAACCATTGATTATTACAAAATAATCTTCTTTGATTGTGGTGGTTGTTGGCCCAAAAAATGGTAAAGATAATCAATGCCTAGCTAATTATCAATGAAGGTTACCGGATATCACTTGAAGTCGTGTAATCACTTTCCAAAGAGGATTATTCGACCCTATGCCTGGGTTACACGAATACCTCCTTGGGATAAAACCAAGTGTTTGTTCTTGTTTTAGGCACAAATCAAGAACTCTTCGCTATCAAGTATTTATGTTTTTTGTGTCTCTCCATGCAGTTTGTAATCTCCTATTTATAGGGGATATACTCAAACCCTAGTCAATGGAATTATGAGAGATTAATAGGCCCATTAATGTCTTCCATAATTATCCTCCATAATTGTAGGAATTAGTGGTTACATAACCAATTTAAACGTGGTTATAAAATGCAGTTAAACTTGCCACTTAAATAGGTCAAAGTTGTTACAAGTTAGTTAAATTCATTCTAGCGAGGTTAATCCTTTAGTGTCATGAACACTCAACTAGCTCACTGAAGAGCACACAAGCTGAAGAGTTTACATTGAAAAGACTCACTAATGACATAACTCGCTTAGAATATATCCTCTGATGGATTACTCCTTGATGGTGTCCTTCAGCATACTCCTTAGGGGTACAAAGCTGAAGCCATCAAACTGATGAATATCATTCAGTCCAGAGTTACACTCACTGAACTTCATCAGCGACT
>BQNB010111226.1:0-22395 GCA_026074375.1 Tanacetum coccineum
GAAGTTGTAAGGATGTGAAATAAATGAAATATAGCAACATGTGATTCCGTGTCGTAATAGAATGAAAAAAAAACTAAAGTAGACTATGTAATCACATGTGATTCCGTGTCGTAATATAAACAAAATATTTGCGTTCCATTGTAATAATTTATTCGACTCTAACTTCAATTCATGCACATTACGTCAATATTATAAACTATCAATCTCGTTTTTTTTAAGAAGCAAAGATTTTATTAAACCACATAGGCAAAGCCAAACAACAACAAACAACGGGCTCTAAGATAGGGCACCAGAAAGAGAATCTCCAAAACAAAAACAAAAAAACAACAAGAACCAAAATCTAAGGAAGCGAAGATGAAGCCAATTCACCGGGATTTTAGATTCAATTTTCCTATGAGAAAGTTTCTTAGAAGAACGATTATAGACCCATAAAAGAGATAATTTTTGCACCGAAGGAAAAATATCCTCATGATGAATGGCATTTGCCTCGGGGTCTGAAGACGCATGAAGAATTTTGTTTCTTCAATTTCAAACATGCCAAATAAATGTCATACATACCGCATGGAAATTGTCGTAAAGTTTTCTCATGGGAGGATTGGTTAAAAAATCCCCACCATATTTTTTTGTAATGTTGTTTCTAGCATCTTGCCAGTTTAATAAAATTTCCGCCGTTCAAAAAAAATATATAGTTTTATTCTCTTACTTTTTAAATAATGACAGTTTTACTCTTAACTAATTAATTTATGAATTCTTTAAAGTATGTAATAATAACTTCGAGTGAGGGTGATATGGTAAACTTAATCTAATTTATGTATTTATTTTTGAAAGTAAACAATTAATTTAGGAAAAAATAACATGGAATATAATTATGAGACATATAGTATCTTTCTTTCATTTCTGTTTTCCTTCTCTTCATTTCTTATATTTCATTTTCTCTCTTATAGTAGCTTGAGAACACAATGTTAGTGTATAAAACAATCTTCAATGTTGACACTAAAAGTGTTTTTGGCACTAATTTAATGCTAAAATATATCAAAATATTTCTCTAATGTTATTACAACATTTGACACTAAATTAAGTTATGAATAGTAAGACACTAAATATAATGTTACATTATATTTCTTGCTAATATATTTTTTATATTATTTAATGCAAATTTATAATGTTAACATTAAAGATGCTTTAAATAATTGAACTTTAGCACAGCCAAAGTGAATGAGAAGTGATTTGTGCACCACTTTTTTGTAGTCATACACCACTAATCGTGCATACCGATATTGTACTGTGTGCATCACCGATGTCATTTAGTGATGTACGGCTAAAAAATATAGGGTTTTTGACTTTAAATAGCCACGTACTTTCTCAAATGTACCCATATGGTACGTGTACTAAATTTAGAATTTTTTTGCAAAACTTTTAAAAAATATTTCGTACTTTTTAAAACGTAAAATTGTATAAAATCGTTAAAAAAAATTTGAATTTTTTTATTTTTTTCAAAGGAAAACGTTTAGTTTTTTTTTATATTTTAGATTTTTCTTAACTTTAAAAAACTGTTTTAACTTTTAAAATTTTTAAAAAAATGTTTTTATTTTTTCGAAGAAAACGGTAAAAATGTTTTAATTTTTTAAAATTTTCTTAACTTTAAAAATAATTCCGTAAGAAAAAAAATTCGATTATTTAAAAAAAAATTCCTAAAAAAGTAACCGGTTTTACAAGTAGCCGGTAATAAATGTACCATATTGACACGAAATGTAAAGTTCATGTACCATATGGATAATAAATTTAGTACACGTACCATATGGGTATATTTGGAAAAGTATGTGGCTATTTAAAGCCAAAAACTCAAAAATAATATATGCACAAATCACTTCCCAAAGTGAATAATGTAATAGTAGATCCAGCTGAAGAATGCAGGCCTTCAAGTGATCATGTGGCTTGGAATTGTAGAAATTCAAATCAATAAAAGTTTAACGAAATCCAAAACATTAAAGTCACTATCAAAGACTCAAAGTGAATCAAGTAGATTTTTGGTTCAACTTTAAACCACTAGCTTTTAGAAACATTTGTCACGTCAAACTATTTACACTCGCATATCTAATCAGGTTTGAACAAACAATCTTAAATTTATAAGTGACTATTTGGGTCGGTACCCATTAATAACTTTGGATAACATTATGTTGTTTATTATCATGAGGTTTTGAAAACTACAAGTATAGAATCAAATTCAACTAATTAGCATTAACATTAATATTAGAGTAAACTGCAAAAATCATCCCTGTGGTTTGTAGTTTGTGGCACTAATCATCCCTAGCCGATACTATTGGCACTAATCATCCTTAAGTTGTGAAACGTTCGGCTAGGGATGATTAGTGGCACAAACTACAAACCACAAACTACAAACCACAAGGATGATTTTTGCACAAACTACATTAAGGGCAAAGGTCATAAATGACTAACTTACTTATCTCAATTTACTAATGTTCCTAGTAAAGTGTATAAAGGTACACCAAAACATGTATACATTCAAATTTTAGACAAAAATGAATAACTTTTAAGTAATTTGACTAAAATACCCTTTTGTCTTCAATCTTCATCTTCATCATACTTATACCCACATTCTGACTATTTTTTCCGGCTATCACCACCATCCAACTATACTTTTGTATATCATCAAACCATGACAAACCCACATCCAAAATCCAATCTTTAAGATAACCCACAAAACCGATCAACCCGGGATATGAACATCCGATGACTATAGCGAGAGTTATTAGCCATCAAAAACAAACAAAAGTTTGTTTACAAGAACGTCTAAAAATCTTTAGGCAAAGGGCTGCTGCCCTACAAGTATAAAGGCACTACAAGAATGAATAGTTTTCTTCTTGTTTTTGTTGCTATTAAAGGACTTCATGAATCCTTTATTTTTAATTTATTGTCCGCGTTTTATCACTTCCACTGAAAAAACTCTATCTCTATTGCATTTCATCCACCACAACAACTACACCATGCCACAACCACTCCGCCGTTGCTTAAACCCACACCACCACCGGCGCATCAACCACAACCGAGACCCACCACGGAAAAAAAGTATACGAACCCATTTAAAATTACTAGATAGCCGCTAATTATGTTTTATTATAACTCTTTCACTTATTAATTAGCTCATACATTACGAGGGTATTATAGTAAATTAAATGATTACTTTCTTTCTTTCCTTTTTCATTTTATACAACTTGAGAACACATTTTGTAAATTAGTTTCATTTCCTTTATTCTCACATTCTTTGCTTTACTTTACTTCACTTTACTTTCTTCATTAAAAAAACTTAAGAACATTGTATATGTGAAAAGGAGATGTCGGACTTTTGGGGCAAACGGGAGACCAGCCCTTTTTATCTAAAAATAAAAATACATAGTGGAAATCTTATGTGTCTTAGTGTTTGACGTGGACAAAGTATGTGGCAATGTATTTGACGTGTAATGTCCAGCTGGCCTTCAAAATAAATTTTATTAATATGTTAACCGATAACCGGTGGTGTAGGTCAACCACTACACATAATAGACGAATTTGAAAAGTTTAGTCACTTAATAGTTAAGAAAAAAGATGACTACACAGAATTACAAAAATATATAAGTTGCTACATTTCTAAGCAATTTGCCTATAAATTTAATACCCGTCAAATTATAGATAAACATACAAAAACTGGTAATATACGTGAACTTTATTTTGGATCAATTTACATGTTTTAACGAAAATAAACTTAATTTATAGCTAATTCGTGAAGCATTTTTATGAAAAGAATGCACGCAAAGAAAAGCTTCGCAGTAAACAGTTGGATTAGTTGGTGATTGACTAATTGACCTCGCGCATGTTTCATAAAATATCATGTTTAAAATTGTATGCTTATTCAGCTCCTACTGAGACAATCCCAAGACTAAAGGTAAATTTTGACAAACAAATTATGAAAAGAGTAATGTATTTATATTTTGAGAAAAATAGTAATGGAAAATATAAGCCTTTGTTCGAAAAACATAACGTTAATTATAATTATAGAAACAACATTATTACATAATCTCTTGAAATCAAGTGACTTTCATGTATCTTACAAAATTAATCTCAATTTTCAATCTTTCGCTGCATCTACTTCTACAGCTACATCTTCAGTTCCAACAACAGTTACTTTCGCCAAACATACAAATATACAATAAATTTATTTCTCTAACTAGTTGGATACCCGCGCATAGCGGCGGCGATAAAAATTGTTAACCCAACTCGCTCCGCAATTCCCTACCCGCTTAGAGAATTCGTTTGTTTAGGTTTCCGTAGCTTTCCCGCAACATCATATTTACATCATTCTCGCTTGTATAAAGACTCACACACTCTTTTGCCCATCAAACATTGTCTCCAAAAAAATTCTCTCTCTACCCCCAATTCAAAAACCCTAATTGATGAACATCTTCTAACAAAGATGACTTTCAAACTCCATAAATTAACAATCTAAATTCCTTCTTCCCTTTTGTTTGAATCCTGTTATAACCCCTGAAATTGGGATTAATCATTGATTGATTAATCTCATATCGAGCGTGTTAGACGGGTTTCTCATCTTGGGTTTTTGTAATTTAGATTTGTTATTCTCCTCTTTAAATCAATTAGACTCCGTTTCCGTTTCCGTTTAATCTCGATGTCATTGAAACCCTGATCTGTTTTTCTTTTCAATCCTTTTTTTTATCTTGATCTCCCTTCAATCCAAAGATTCTAATGGGGAGTCGTAGATCCAAAGAGGACGACGTTAATCGTATTTCTATCTCCATTTATGTTACAAATTTTCCGGAAAATTTTTCGGCAAAAGAGCTTTTTCAATCATGTAAACAATACGGACATGTTGTTGATTCGTTTATCCCTCGGAAAAGGACGAAAGAAGGTAAACGTTTTGGTTTTGTTCGTTTTATCAACGTGTTTAATGTTGATCGCTTGGTGAACAATTTATGCACAATTTGGGTGGGTCAATTCAAGCTTCACGCTAATAAGGCAAGATTTCAAAGAGCTACTTTGAACAAGGGTCAAGGGGCAGATCATAAGAATGTTGCTAATTCATCTCGTCCTAATAGTGGGGATTCTGGGAGTTATAATTCATATGTTAATGCGGTAAAAAATCATAAGTCGGTTGATCATGACTCCCCTGCCATTGTTCTTGACGAAGATTGTGCGCTCTCCAAAGACTTATCTTCATCCTTAATGGGTAGGATTAAAGAATTTGCGTCCCTTACCAATCTCAAGAACGCTCTTATGAACGAAGGTTTCGTGGACTTGAATGTAAGTTACTTAGGGGAATTGTGGGTTCTCTTAGAATTTTTCTCTGTGAAATCGAAAGAGGCATTCCGCGATAATGTGGGAGTTAGCTCTTGGTTCTCGGAAATTCGCCAAGCTTCTTTCGATATCAATCCTGATGGTCGCATTGTGTGGGTAGAAATTGAAGGTGTTCCATTGAAACTATGGACTTTGAACACTTTCAAAAGAATTGTCACCAGGTGGGGGAACTTAATCGACACTAATGACTCTGATGGGAATTGTTTCCACTCGAAACGATTATGTTTGTTCACTAAGTCCATCTCAAATATTTATGAAAACTTCAAGATCATTTTTCGTGGAAAAGTGTATTGGATTCGTGCTAAGGAGGTCCCTGGTTGGACCCCTGACCTGGTGGAGGACTCGGATGAGGAGGAATTATCTGATGACGATTCATTAGAAGAAGGAATGAAGAACCTTGAATCTGAGAATGATTGTAGCAACTCGTTCGAAGTTCCAGATACGGTTTTTGAAAATGAAGGTGGTTCAAAAAAGGACTCATCTGTGGATCCTTTTGGGCTATACCCTTTTCTTAACAAAAAGACAAAGGATCAAAAACATAAGGAGAGTGGTACAAATTCTAGTCCCAAATTCCCACCGGGTTTTACACCTAATAACGACAATGATGATACAGGGGATAAGAAGTCTGTTAATGACTTTGAAGAGGAGAAGCTCAACAAAGACGATGGAGATTCTAACAATTCCAACCTCAAAGAAAATGTAGATGAATCCGCAAGTTTTGGTCGTTTTAAGAAATCAGTGGCACCGAGTTCAGGGGGCTCATTTATGTGTCTTATGGAGGAAGTGGTGAAAGTTGGCCAACTATGGGCTTATAAACATGGATGGGGTGATAACAAATCTGTCCGATATCATTTGAATCTCTAAGGACGTCGATTGAAGATAGATGAATTTTTTGCCCTTAATAAATCAAGGCCTCGCTCAAAATGCCAAAAAGATTGGGCAAAGGAGTTATGTGTGAAAGAATAAGGTGAAATTTCTAGCGATTCCAAGAAACATAAGATGGAGGAGATAAGATCTTTTCAGTGTTTCGTCGTGTTGGGGTAATCGACTTATAGCCCATCATAGTAATTCGTTAATCAATTCAGGTGGAAATCTTGTGTGTTTTGGAATCCCAACATTTTTTGCAATGATAAAAAAAAGCTTCACTAATTTCGGATTTTTTTATCATACTAGTGTGTTTGTTTTATAGAACGGTATTGACCTCATGATTATTGCGGTCTATGCTCCTCATGAATTCCGCGTGATAACCGTATGCTTTGGGTCTACTTGGCCATGTTTATTAATCAGTGGCAAGGATAGGTTTGAAATTTAAGGGGGACTTCAATGAGGTTACGCGTCAAACAGACAGGTTTGGTACTATTTTAATGTTCTTGGGCGAATATTTTTTTAATTCTTATATTAATTTCCACGGGTCTTGAATAAGTTCAATCTTGGAGGTAGTGCTTTCACTTGGTGTCATCAGACTGCGACCAAATGAGCAAGTTGGATAGATTTTCGTATCTAACATTTTGCTAAATATTTTTCCCTCACATTAGCGTCAGCGTCACTTTGGACAGATCTTATCCGATCACCGACCGATACTTCCTTCTGAGAGTCGGTCCCATGATTATGGTCCGGTTTCCCTTCCGATTCTTTCAACCATTGGATCATCTCGTGATGGCCTTTAATGATTTCGTCACTTCAACTTGGAAATTCTGCCCGTTCTGTTACTCTAATGGAAATGCGTACTAGGCGGGTAAAAATTAAAATTCTTAAATCTCACATCCAAGATTTTGGATATAAAGATAACAAAAGTAAAACATTTTTCTACAATTGCAAATCTTAAGAAGGAGTTGAACCAGTTAGATCTTCGGTTATTGACAAAGGTACAGGACTTGAGGTAGAATCCGGGAAAAAAATGGAGGTGTGCCTGCTCTTCGTACTTGAATCATATTACATTCCATTGGATTTGGCTCAATAGCCAATAACAAATGTCAATCGAAGGCGATGAAAACTCAAAATTTCCACGACATTTTGAATAAAAAACGTAATCAAATGAACATCAGGGGTATTACGATTGATGGCGTTTGGAAGGAGCAGCCTAATGATGTCAAACAAGAATTTCTTTCTCATTTTCAGGATAGATTCGCTAAACCTTCGGAGAGGCGTGCTAATATTGATATGAGATTTCCGAAAACTATTTCTGAAGATCAAAGTCAGGACCTCGAGCGTGAAGTTTCTAAACAGGAGATTAAAACGGCTGTTTGGGGCTGTGGCACAGACAAATCCCCGGGCCCTGACGGGTTTTCTTTTGGCTTTTATCGGCATTTTTGGCCTGTTATTGAGCATGATTGGTTTATATGGCTGTACAATCACTTTCTTCATTTCATGAGAAATTCCTCCTGGTTGTAACTCATCATTTATAGCTTTGATCCCAAAAGTCCCGGACGCTAACTTGGTCAAGGACTTTAGACCTATTAGCCTCATTGGAAGTATCTACAAGATCATTGCCAAGATTTTGTCTAACAGGCTTGTTAATGTTTTGGGGGACATTGTTAATGAAGTGCAATCTCATTTAATCGCCGAAAGTACAAATGTTAGACGGTCCGTTTAATCTTTAATGAGATTTCTCCATGGAGTACCAAAAAGAGAAGAAAACTTTCTAATTTTTAAGGTCGATTTGAAAAGCCTTCGATTCCGATTAGAGGATTTTTTAGATGAATTTTCCTAAGAGAGTTCGTGTTTAGGTGTAAATGGCGTAACTGGATTCAAAGTTGCCTAACTTCTTCTAAGGGTTCTATTCTTGTCAATGGATGTCCTACGAATGAGTTCCAATTCTATAAAGGGTTGAAACAAGGCGATCCTTTATCCCCCTTCCCCTCTTTATCTCGTGATAAGAGCCTTCAATTATCTTTTCAAAGAATCGGAAACGCGGGATGTTTAAAGGTATTGTTGTTAGATCAATCTTATGTCTTATCGCATATGTTCTATGTCGGATGATGCTATTATCTAAGGGAGTGGAGAGACGGTAATAATCTCCACTTTAATTCACGTTTTGAAAATGCTTTATACATGCTCGGGCCTTAAGATTAACTTAAATATAGTGTATCAAGATATATCAAAACTCATTCTTATAAGAGGAATGCTAGAACCACAAAATTTTTAGTTGTCCTCCTACCACAAAAACATCCACACAATGATATGTCATGCATATAATTTGTTTATAGTTGTCATACCACCACAATAACATGACATGTAGAATCCACTTAGTATCTTTTATAATGTCATCTAATCATACATATATATTAACCAATACATTAGTAGGATGATAAGTAAAACAATTTGTAGGAGTAGATAAATTTTTCTATACTTTATTCATATATAATTATTAGACTATTCATATCTTGGAGTCTATTAGAAGTCATTTCTTTAATGGCCATGATCCGGATAGTAAAAAGGCTTTTTGGGTTAAATGGAACAATGTTTTGACAGACAAAAAACGAGGCGGACTAGGCGTGTCTAGCTTATTTGCGTTAAATAGAGGCTTGATGATTAAGTGGGTTTGGAAGTTTCTCTCGCAAAAAGACTCCCTTTAGACTAAAGTTATTGTGGCTATTCACGGTGTGGGTGGTAAAATTCATTCGGAATGGACTTCTACTGGCAAATCATGTTGGCTTTCGATTTTGAGTGAAGTTCAATCTCTCCAAAGAAAAGGTATGTACGTTTTTTTATTATTCTGACTTCCATTAGATGGGAAACGGGAGTCCACCAAATTCTGGTTGGATCATTGGATACTTAGGGAGCATTTTTAAAGACATTTTTCCCAGATTATACGCGCTTGAATCTCACAGGATGTTACTGTTAGTTCCAAGTTAGGCGATACCGAGTTTGGTCTGCTCTTCTCGTCGAATTCGTAGAGGGGTATCGAGCAAAATCATTCGACAGCTGGTAGAATTGGTTCGTTCTGTCCTATCATACCTTCGGCTGACAGATGGAATTGGAATTTGGAGAGTAGGGTATATTTTCGGTGGCCTTGCTCGTAGAACGTATCGATGAGATATGCTTCCGGGGATAAAAAAAAAAAAATATTAGAGAAGAAACTGAGGGTAAAGGGTGTCCGATAAAAATCCAACGTTCTTGCCTGGAAAATCAAGACAGATGCTTTACCTACCCGTTCAACATTTCTCGTAGAGGGTTTAGAATTCAGGATATGTCGTGTCCCATTTGTGTTAATGCTATTGACGGACGGACATTTGTTCTTTAGGTGTGGATTGGTTCGGGACATTGCTAAAAAGGTTTTGGGCTGGTGGTATTTGGATCACGCAAACTGAAATCATATGCATAATGGAAGTCTTGGTTGTTTCAATCCGTATGGATTTCAAACTCAAAAAAGAATGTTCGAAGGAGTTTGGTACTCCATTTGGTGGTACGTTTGGATCTATCGAAACAAGCTCCTATTTGACGAGAGAAAACCTTCGAAGTCGATGCTTATTGATAATGTCATTGCTAGTTCTTTTTATTGGTGTAAGTATAGATCTAAAGCCTCGTTCGGATGGAACGAATGGCTCAAAAACCCCTATATTATTGTTTTGTATTCTAGCTCCTTGCTAGTTTTTGTTTCTAATAAAATCGCCGTTCCAAAAAAAATATAATTATTAGACTACGTTTAACCTTCATTTTTATATAAGAATTGAATATTCATACCCCGCCTAAACTATAAGTAATACTCTCTACCTTTTAATTTTTTAATTTTATTTTATAACTTTAGTTTTTATTACTAAACTCATTAGACACATTATTGTAGCTAAGGTTGTCTGGAGTTGGGTATTCAAAATTTCATATGGCGGTTTTATATATTCGAATATTAAAAATTGTGTATCATAATATCTCAATTTTTTGAAAACCTATCTATGTATGAATTTGGAATTTCAATTTCAATATCCCAAAAAGAACGATCTGAGATCAAATATTCGGATAACCGAAATACATATACTTTTTTAACACCCTAATTGTATCATTTTCCTTTTGTGCTATTTAAAAACAGTATATTTTTTTTATTTCACACATACATTAGCGCAGTTGTATTTACGAATTGTTTCTTACTTTACATTCCAATAAATTATTTAATATTGGAGGCCATAAAATAGGTAGTCATTAAATCTCAATATAGCTAGATTTTTTTTTTTTGAACGGGAATTTTATTACAGAAAAATAGCAAGAGCTAGAAATTACAAAGAAATAAGAGACGGGGTATTTCTACCAATCGTCTCCTGCCCCACCTCTCTCTCCTTTGTAATTGCATCTTATTACCGACACCAGTTAAGTTACTACAAATAATTCATCAAAAATAACGTATAATTAGATTTCGAGGTTTGGCATCATTCGAACATTTATTATTTACGAAAATGCATTTGAAGCCTACATCACAAATAAATACTTGGAAACATGCTTTTATTCTTCTTCGGTCTCAGTTTTACATTATCGATCCAAGACTTCATTTGCGTAAGAGTTAATATCCATAAAAGGCACGGTCCCTACACGATTTAATTAATTTAGAAATTTCTTTGCCGTGTTGTTACAAGCGTAGAAAAATGATCATTGGTTCAATCCCGACCATCACCCAAAATTTTCACCAAGATAGAGACTCAATTTCTATACAGTCAGGAAAATGGTTAAATCTAGTAGGTAAGGTGTTCGTCATTACCTTCCAAGCGAAGTGTTCATTTGTTGGAACATATCGAACCACCTAGTATTTAGATCCACCTTTCGGAAGTTAATCGGCGAATCTATCATGTTTCTTGACGAAGTCACGGTATAACCACCAGAATTGATCCAGACTCTCGAGGACATGCTACGTGCTTGCGTGATCGACTTTGGAAAGGGCTGGGTTAAGCATTTACCATTGGTCGAATTCTCGTATAACAACAGCTATCACGCTAGCATAAAGGCCGCACCGTATGAGGCGCTTTATGGCCGAAAGTGCCGATCACCGGTGTGCTGGGCAGAAGTTGGCGAGGCTCAACTTACTGGTCCCGAAATGATCCAGGAAACCACGGAGAAGATCGTCCTGATCAAGCAAAGAATTCAAGCTGCTCAGGATCGACAAAAGAGCTACGCTGATTTGAAGCGTAAGCCGATGGAATTCAAAGTTGGGGATATGGTTATGCTCAAGGTCTCGCCTTGGAAAGGGGTCGTGCGATTCATTAAGCGGGGAAAGCTGAACCCGAGGTATGTCGGACCTTTCAAGGTGTTAGCCAAGGTTGGGGATGTTGCCTACACGCTGGAACTTCCCCAAGAATTGAGCAGAGTTCATCATACTTTCCATGTGTCTAATCTGAAGAAATGTTACGCTGACGAACCGTTAGCCATGCCGTTGGAAGGAGTTCACATTGATGATACGCTCCAGTTTGTGGAAGAGCCCGTTGAAATTATGGAACGGGAGATCAAACGATTGAAGCGAAGCCGGATACCATTGGTTAAGGTTCGCTGGAACTCTAGGCGGGGCCCTGAGTTCACCTGGGAATGTGAGGATTCGTTCAAAAAGAAATACCCACATTTCTCATTTTCATGTCATTGTATGACTCTATTAATGATCACAATTTATTTTAGTCCGATACGCGTTTACTTTTAATTTTGACTTTTAAGCTAAATCGCGTAGACTAGAAATAATCATTTAACGCAAACGGTCACCAAATAAAATCAAGGTTTTCGTCAAGCAAGTGTCAAGTAATTATTAGGAAGATAATTATTGAAATTGCTCATTTTATTTTTATTGGTCACGTAAATGGCTTACGTTTCGCAATAAAATACACTTAGACACACCACGGAAATACCTAGACTTACCTAGACTCAAACCAATACCCACTTTTAATGCCTAAACACAAAATTTAATCAAATCTTGTGTTAATACCCAAAGTTAGCCGAGTATGGGTAGGAAAACCCATAAGAAAAATCGTCCTTGGTGTTTACTAGCTAAATAAATCTCCTAATGATCCTCACAAGTACTTGTACATTCTAGTTCTCATTAATACTTGTCCTAATGGTCTCCTACTAGTCTTTTACACATTGGTTAAGAACCATTTTGCCTCTTGATTCCTTTTGTGCCGCGGTTAACCAAGAACAAACCACAAATCCTTGGGATTTCCTAAATCTAGCTAGAACTTGTACATTATGCAAGTAATTAATGAGTGTACTTAGGAGTATTACAAATACCATGGGTAATTAACTAGAAAACCTCTAAACCACCAAGTTAGGGCTCGTATGGTTTGGTTAAGGACCAAGGAAAGCTAACTAGTCACTAAGTCTATAAATACCCATATACATTTGACACTTGAACACTTCTAAAACTCTAAAACCACTATCACTAAGCTAAACCTTTCTCAATTATCCTCACACCTTCGGATCTCACGCAACCAAGCCCATACACAAGCCACATTTCCCTCTAAGTGTTCAAGAGATACTAAATACTCGTGTAAGAGCCTAAGGAGTTGGGTTTACAAGCTTTGGAGCTTAAAGTATACACGGTTGGGTGTATACGACTTGGGTTTACTTCGCAATCCACGTACTAATAACCTTAGGACCCTTGTAAGTCACAACTAAGCCTTTATGCCATTTTTCACTTCTTTACTTTCATAATATAGCCAATATGTCGCGTAACTCTGAGTTGTATAACATATGAGAACGTGAACATGCATGGTTCGACCCATGCATGGTTCACGCCCCAATCTTAAACATATACTATGCCTTGTGTGGTGCTAACATGAAAGAACCACGGTCTAATATCGAGCAAGAGCTTAAAAGTTTCATAGAAACCTACAAATATGAGCCAAGGTGTTCATGAGGTCGTTCTTGATAAAAACACGAATCCTATACGTAAACTTTCAATGTAAACGAAACCTTTGGCTTAAGGAACCCGTAAAATAGCTTATTAATCGAATGAATGTAATAAGTTATAGTTAAGAAGTGTAAAATGAGACGGTTAAAAATCCTAAGAACGAACTAGTGAACCAAGGGAGCTTGCGGGTTACTTGGGGGCTTGGCAGCCCAGTGCGAGAGCCCAACATCCCATTTCCTTTGAATTTTTAGCTTAATGATAAGCACTCCAAGCTTATTTAGAGGTCTATAAGGCTTATTTGATTCACATGGATCTTGTCATGTCGTGACAAGCCCCAACCGAACCCTTAATGGACTCACTAGCATATTAACGAGCCCTATTCGAGTGATAAGCTCACAATAAGCTCAAAGCAGCTTATTGATGAACTATCATAAGCTAGATGGAGTTAATGGACCCATATATAGTTAACAGACCTTAATGGATCAAATCGAAACCTTTAAAATCCATTCGGACCCTTAATGGACCCAACAGCCCATTAACGAGAGCTTATTAGCTTATTTGGATAAGCTAGACCAAAAACAGATTTAATAAGCTTAAAAAAGGTAGAAAATAAGCTAGGAATGCTAAGTGGACCTTTGTATTCAATTCGGGTTGAGATATTGGGCTCACGAGCCCAATAAGCTCGAAAAAGGCCAAAATAAGCTCTCCCGAGCTTATTTTCAACTTAACCGACTTGAATAAGCTTAATGGAGGCATTTGTGCTTTTTAAAACCTAAATGGACCTTTAGAACACTTAATGGACTTTAATGGGCCCAATAAGGCCCATTAAGCCAAAATAAGCTCGTTAAAGCTTATTTATAAGCTAGGGCAGCTTATATGGCTTATTTGGACTTAATTAAACATAATGCCACTTGTTGGGATTTAATTGGAGTAAAAATGCAATCTTTACAAAGTCGGAGGACTAAAAGTGCCAATTTATAAACTTAAGGGTCAAAACAGTCATTTACTAAATTTAACAAGTCCATGGACTGTTTCTGTCAATTCTGGAAACTAGGGGGCTGTTTCAAACCTATAAGGACCTAAAGTGTAACTTTGTAAAGTTAAAAGACTAAAAGTGTAATTATAAGCGCGAGTGTTATAAATCCAAAAACGATTTCATAAACACTTAACGAATTGGACGCATTATCTTCGGATATTATTCACGTTAACCTACGATTTAATGACAAAATAACTACCAGGAGTAACTGATATGCTACCAGTAGTAATGACTATAACTACCAGGAGTAACGATGAATACATTATTTCTAACACATATGCACCATCACACAAGGGATGCAGGATATTAATTTAACTAGCATTTATTGCCGTTTATACATTGAGGTCCTTTAGCCTAAAATTTGTAGACTAAGACTGGCCGTATTACTTAGGTATTTGACATGTGGATTTCATACTTGGATATCTATTATCATTCAGAGGACTATTTACTGAGGTGAGTTCATAGCCTCATGTTTTAATGTTATTTAAATGATTTACATCTTTGGGGTGAGAACATGCTTTGTTTTACCAATTGGACGCAAGTGTACATTTTATACGACGATCACGTTTTTGCTTAAGTAGCGATAACCTATTGAGCCCATTATCATGAATCTGTTTAGTTGCTAGTTGTAGTTGGGCAATGCATTGTTGTGATGCTGCGGAATGTTATTGATAGATCTATTCGGGATTGACGATCCCCGTTCGGGTGATTAAGAAGATCCGGCGAAGCGACGGCGTCAGGATTATAAAGCGACGGCGTCGCGGCCTATTTCCTATATATACAAACTCGTTTTTAGGGTTTTAGGTGTGGAACTTTTGGAGACGAACTTTATAATTAGGGTTTGGGTTTAGCAGCTTTTAAGGTCGTTTTTAGGGTGTGAAAACCCTCTTGTATCAGCCTTATACTCGTGTTTTAATCAACTAAAGTCATTTATCCCTTAATCTTTCAATATGTCTATATGTTGTCTGATTGATTATTGTTATTCGCTTCTCTTTAACATGCTATGATAGATCTATTAGTATTTACTTATGATTGCATGAAAATTAGTTTGTAGATCCTTTTAATATTGCTTCTTGTGATGGATGTGCGCGTTAGGCTCTAGAAAACTGGCTATAAAATATTACATTAGCATAGACGTCTAGGGAAACGCGAGTGTGTAGAAAGGATACCAGCGGTAACAGTCTTCATACTACCTTACCCCTAATATGGATGATCCCTCTAAGTGTTTTAATGCATGTAATGTACTCTTAGGGGCATTGTAATAGTCTTTATACTACCTTACCTGTGTGTTTCCTTAACGAAATATTACATAGATGACGGATTTGTGTAATTCGTTCATGACCTAGGAAATACTTACACAGATCATCACAAGTGTGACAAAGCAATATGATTAGGAGAAGCAAACTAAGGAGTAATGCATGATTAAGTAAATACGTTTGTTTACCCATACGAGTTCTCACCAAAGTAGTTTAGATTTAATTTTAGTTTAATTAGTTTAAAACCAAAACCACTTCTAAAACCCGAGATTATACTTGCTTTTATAAAAATACAAAAATACTTTTCTTTCAACCCTTAGATATTAGTTAGGTTTAGTTCGAGCCTTCACACGATATTCCCCTAAAGAACGATAACAACCCCCGAGTCCTTGTTATACTTCACTGCAACGATTAGGTACTCTGCCTAGGGAGTTGTAAAACCTGTTGCGTTTACA
Organism: Tanacetum coccineum; assembly: GCA_026074375.1. Taxonomy (NCBI): domain Eukaryota; kingdom Viridiplantae; phylum Streptophyta; class Magnoliopsida; order Asterales; family Asteraceae; genus Tanacetum; species Tanacetum coccineum. Next base: position 15,928 of record BQNB010111226.1, read on the forward strand.
ACGACCACATCATGTATGAACTTGCTTACTTTGGGCTATCTCCTTAGTGCGTCTTCCGGGATCAGGTGGGCTATTGGTGATCCAAAACCAATAACTCAGCCTTGCTAACTTCAAACTCTAAGAAAGATCCAACCAATCTGACCAAAAAATAGTCCCAACTGAAAGCCTTGGAGACGGTTGTCATTTTCCATGACAGATTATGAAACACTTCCACCACGTCAACAAGCCTACATTCCAATATGTCCACTGATGTAGGACATGGTCTAATGTACTTCTAGGACACGTGTACCACTCTACTTTGGTTAGTAAATCCAGGACACACAATCTAGCTGACTATGTAGTTGTGGCCATTGCTAGAAACGATCTGAGTACAATGCCAAGAGTGGTAAGGGGCCTCGTCTGTTGTCAACACCTTAACCATACTTCCTTTTTTGTATTTCATGATAATATTTCTGTCTTTAATCGCAAATAACAGTCTTCAAATTCTGTAGAAGAAAAAATTAAAAAGAGTAAATAAAATCAATCATTTATAAGTAAAGAAATTGATACATCGAAGTATGTAATACGAAAACAGATAAGATATAAAAAACAAAGTGCTCATAAGTTAACTAAACATAAAAACACAAAAAAACATTCTTATGGCTCGAGTGGAACATTTGTTGTCACCACAAATTAAACAAAAAGAAGATCAAATGAACTGCAAACAATCAATTTGAGAACAAAACAAAGGGGGTGTTTGGACGTGGGTTTTAAACTTTAAAATGGTTAGTTGATATATGATATAAACAATGTTGTGTTTTTTCCAGATATCCACTAATCACAAAATAAAATGACAGGAAAGGACATAGTCAGGTTTTTGATGTGATGAACTTCCTCCATCGACGTATATCATCCGGACTTGGAAACCTTCGATGTACGCTTCCAGAACTATGGGTGAGTCGACTAGCCGACATCTAGGTACGGAGGGGAACGATATTTCATTATCCATCCATGCATCTTCACGTATGGTATTTTCTGTACCCTTGCCACCGACCATTCCCATCGACCTCTACTACCTTCCTGGTCGTGGGAGAAGTCCCTATTTTCATATTGGACGCCCTTTATCCCTTTGTACTTTTCTTCTCGCCAACCGCTTTCTTTGCATTTCAAAGGTGCGTTTTTGTATTTCAAAGGTGCGTTTTTGTTGTATTTTCTCTTGGGGACCTTTGGGAAGCCCAGGTTTCTTACGATAACGGTTAGGAGTGGGGGAGTTGATGTTGGAAAAGGAGGTGAGGAAGGCCCTTCTAGGAAACCTATTTTTCCTCTCCTTCTGCTTTTAGACTTTTACATTTTTCTCGCCACTCTAACTTAGGCTTTTTCATGGTTTGTTTTTCCTAGATCTGGGTAGATTGGATGCGATCCCACGATGTGCCAATGTTGACAAGTGCAAATTTACGTGAGCCTGTTTGGGCTTAGCTAACGGGCCCTCAATCTTCTTGATTATCAGGTTCAGCTTGGCCCCTCCGGAAGTTGCTCCTTCGTACCCTAGCTGAAATTAAGAAAGAACACCGTTAGCTCGCCCTGGGTTTTTAGTCTGTGATCAACTCCGGCGTGAGAATAAGTATGGGTGGTTGAGATAATCGCGGATGTAAATATAAGAAATGAAGTATGTTCAGTGTGTGTGTTTGTCCCTTCTTGAGAATGATTCTCCCCTGACGACACAAAATATGGTTGTCCCGTCCAGTCCCAGCGAGGGAGTTGCTGATTGGGCACTTCTTCCATTTGCTCGCTGACTTGATTTGTCGTTAGATTCATCCTAAGACGTTGGACCAGACCATACGCACTTGACAAATGTCCTAAGGTCCTGCTACCTACTGGCACTACACTTTAGTGACCCGCGACCTGAAATATGTCCTCTACACACCAGCTTCTCCGGGTACGTTCTCTACCGTGCTAGTCACTAGTGACTCCGGACCTGATATGTCCTTCGACACACCAGCTTCTCCGGGGTACGTGTCTGGCTTAGGCCGTGCTAGTTTAGCAAGGGTAATTAGCTTTGTTCCTCCTTCGATGGCTCCGGAGGAGACTATACCTCATCACACTTTTTTTTTCTATGATTATGTGTACTAAAGTTTCCTCGTAAAAAATATATTAACTAAAATTGGGTGTTGCACATGTCAATATAAGACATATATATTTTATAAAAAAATTACATTTCGTGACAAAAAATTAGGTGTGACCCGTGCCACACTCGGCTCCTATATGGGTCCATCCCTACACAAGATATGCGACGTTGAATTCCAAAAGGAACATTATTTCATTTGAGAAAATAACTATTAAAAGAACCAAACGTTACTTGTGTAGAAATCAAATAAATACTAAAATATATTAATTAGATTCACTAAATAATGAAAATTACAGGATATTAAACATAAGACGAACTAACCTAACCTTAACAACTAAACGGGCCAAACCCAACGGGCTTATGGGCCTTTATTTTTTTAGAAAGGCGACAATTTTATAGAACCCATAAAAAGACAAAAAAAAATAAAAAATAAAACTCAAACTCAAAATGTCGCAGCGATATACATTGAGAGTGTCAAACATAAAATAAAACTAAAACGGAAAAACAACCAGGCATCTTCAGAGGGTCCGAGAGTGCAATCACGGTGCTAGACGGAGTCTCAATCCAATGCAATCCAAACTGTAACGAGGCGAAATCAAGTCTGAAACAAACGGACCAGGTCGATGCAAAACCAAAACCGATTTCAAAATCAGAGCCGAGCAACACAAATACGGAGATGAACAAGAGCAGATTCGGGCTGGCAGACAAATACAGACAGACAGATTCATGCAAACAAATCCGAACAGAGGTTGACGAAGAGTAGATTCAGCCGGACAGATGCAGACAGATAGATTCAGACACGTAGATACAAACAGAAGTTGAGGAAGAGTAGATTCAGGCGGACAGATGCAGATAAACATCATAGTATCATACATACCAGACAAAGCATACATAACATATTCAAACCAGGATGTGTAACCAAATCATGTGTAACCGGACAGAACCATTGGAACTAGACACATAATCAAATATGTAACCAGACAGAATCATAGCAAAATCGGGCAGAACCAAAACATGTTGTTAATGTCGAAACACAACACATAACCACGTCATCATCTATAATACAAAACCAATTTCCAATTAAAATCGGTTACCAATACCGATACCATACCAAATTACCAATATCAATATTAATGCTAATTCCAAATCACAAACCACCACTCAAATAAACCGACGAGAAATTCCAAACAACTAACTTGATTTAAAAATCAGTTACCGAACCAATGAACAAACAATGGCAATAACATCCAAATAACCGAAATCAAATCCTATAAAACTAAGTACTAATCCACTGATCGAATCAAATAGGCTGTGAAACAATAATTACCAAACCATGTCAAATCTCAAATTTCATACTTCACAAAGAATTAATTAAACAGTATGCAACAAAGTTTCAGAATCTACACTTTGTCTCAAAACAATCTAACATGATGTGTAATCCAAACATATTTAACATGTTCCGTCATTCGAGATTTATAAGAACAATTGAAAAAATGATACTGGAAAAGATTGGATGATTAAAGAATACCTCATGTCCAATATACGAATCAAATTCAATTGAACTCACACTGTCTAACTAACTCTTTTTCATATAACCATCATCCAATCAAAACTAAAAAACCAAATTCATTTTATCATTAACCAGTCACACGGAAACAGCAAATTCGTAGTATAAAAAAAATGGCACAACTTCAAACTAGGGGTGAGCAGAAAAAACAAAAAAACCGAATAAATCGAAAACCAAAACCGAACCGAACCGAGCTGATAACCGAACCGAATTCACCAAAACCGATCTGATCCGAACCGAACTACAAATTCGGTTTTCGGGTTGAATATGGGTTTGATAATCTGAACCGAAAGCCGAACTGAAAACCGAATTCATATAAATATATATATTTTTTATATATTTATATAAAAAACACCATTTAAATATATTTTAACGAGGTAATCCCCTTTACCCAAAATAAAAAGACCATTTAAATTTTATCTTAATATAAAAAAAAACACTTTTTATGCTTGTAATAATTATCTATGTAATTATTATTATTTTTTTAAATAAATTGTGAAATTTGGGTTATTCGGGTCAACCCGAAAACCAAACCGAATTTAAATTTGTTTTTCGGTTTAGTTCGGTTGAATTCTAGTTCGGTTTGGTTCGGTATTCGGGTTGACCAAAAAAATGTTTAACCGAACAACCCGATAACCGAACCGATCAACACCCCTACTTCAGACAATCAACAAGGTGTAAGCAAGCGAAATTTTTTTTACAACTCTCGATACCATGTAGAAATTAAAGGAATACTGAAAATATATTAATCAAATTCACTAAATAATGAAGATTATGATATTAAATATAAGACGAATGAACCTAACCCTAACAACTAAACGGGCCAAACCCAAAATGGTTATAGGCCTTTATTATGTAACAACTTGATGTAAATTCATTTTCTTTGCGGTGTAACTTAATCAGACAAACTTTAATTTTATGACATGGAGTTACCGTATTAGTTTGCATAAATGGTTACTGGTGCAGAGCTTTTAAGAGTATTTAAGAGCGTCGAACGTCGTGAATTTTAATGTTTGTTTGACGAATATATTTTTTTTTGGTAACCATGGTTTCTGCTCTTTAAGCTGACTAATCTACGAGGTTTGAACCCACGTCACACATACTCAAACCAAGTAAAGCTCTCCCTTTTCAGGAGGTTGAAGAGCGTCGAACGTCGTGAATTTTAATGTTTGTTTGACGAATATATATATTTTTTTGGTAACCATGGTTTCTGCTCTTTAAGCTGACTAATCCACGGGGTTTGAACCCACGTCACACAGACTCAAACCAGGTAAAGCTCTCTTTTTTCAGGAGGTTGACGTGGCCACTTCAGAGTTGTTTGCACCTAGCAGGAACGGAACTTAAGACCTCACACCTTTTAGTGTGATACTTGCAAGTCTTTTTACCACTAGGCCATCCCTGGGTGGTTAATAATTGTGAGTATAAGAAGTGGTCAAGATGTTGTTTGACGAATATCAAGTAGCTTTATCTTTCTTTTTTTGGAATGCTTGTTTTCCAACATTTCATGAACTTACATTTAGGAATGATGAAAGTAGTTTTACATATTATAATTACAACTACAACTACGTTAATAAATATTTTTATAGAAAAAACAGTTACACCTCACAACTATTGTTTACTTCTACTGCTATTTTTTCCAAACAAACATTCGACCATTATTTTGCCAACTTATGCAACTAGTTTTAATGCCCATGCACGCACGGGGCTTAGACATTATAATTTTTAAAAAATATATATAATTTTTATCTTTTTTGTTTTATAAGTTATATATAGAGTATTATCGAAATTATATAAAGAGAATATATTTATTAAATCTTTTATATATTAAGTAGTAGGATAATTAGTATTTTTTTTTTCTTTTGATTTACCTGTTTTCGGATTCGATATTGTGAGCCAACTAATCCCAGCGAAACTACCTTTTTAGGTAGCCCGGAGTCGGCTCAAGTGAACCTCCGAGGCCACAAGGGGATTAATTTTCTCCTCATTATTCGAAACATTAACTTTCACTTTAGAAAACATGTCAATGAAATAAATACTTTTCAAAAATACAATTGTTAGAATTTTAGTGTGTATTAAACCAAAAGAAAAGAAAATGTAATTTCTTCTAAACTCATCAATGAATAGCTAGAAAACACCTTTTATTTATTTACGCTAATTTATATGCTTCGGTGTTTTTTGTATTTGGTTGTACAACATGATTTTATGCCGACAATGAAAAATCCACTAAAAGTCTTCGGGTAGATTTGAGATGTGATTAAATAATGTTAAATCTTTGTTGGAAGTAAGAATTGTGCGTTTGTTGTATTTTAAAATATAAAGTCTAAGGGTATAAAGTTTAAGGTGTTATTTGTTTATTTTTTAAAGTTATAATAAATATTATAAATTTATAAATTTATAAATTTACACTTTCACATATAATTTATTTAAAATTAAACCACTAAAGTTTTATTATTTACCTCTTCTCTTTTCAAGTTTTTGTTTTCACAAATTTTACACATATATTTTTATGTGTTTTTTTTTCTCCATTAGATTTCTCCACCACAATTTTTTAATTTTGACCAAATTGATTGAATTTTGACTTTTTATTGACTAATCAGATCGCACGATTTTGCCTAGGTAGTAAAATCAAGCGTTCTGATTGGTCATTTGATAGAAAACCCCGAAATAATGTAATTATTTTATTATATAAAAGATTAAAGATGTGATTACTGTGCCAATATTCGAAAATGAGAAAACTAGAATTCCTACAAAAGCGGATGTAAATATTCACCAGGAATCTTATTTAATTTGTTTACGA
>BQNB010111227.1:1721-18862 GCA_026074375.1 Tanacetum coccineum
TATCGTGAGTTAAAGATTTGAATGATAATAAGTTGAGATATTTTATGAACCTTGTACGAGTACATTACATAACTTAGAATATCCCACAATACTGTAGAATACAAATAATCTTATGAATCAACCAAGAACAAGAAGTGAGATGTGGGTTGGATTGTTAGAGAAACTTGGATGGAATGGATGAATGTGTATTATGGAAATATGGAATGGATAACAAAGTGAACAACTAACAAATGAAAACAACCAACCCTCTCCAAGTCTAGGAGAGGGTGTATAAATACTACTATGGCCGGCCCATGGGCTGGATTTGGGCCACCCATGGGCCTTGGGCCGGACTAGATTACTAATCTATTCCTTATACTAACTACGAGCTAAGACTTGTTACAACTTTGGAAGTGACCGACACTTTTCGTGTTTCCAACACAAACCTAGGTTTTGAATGTTCTACTTATGCTCCTACACTCTTATAATGTTCATATGATCCTAAATATACTCTTGTTAAAGTTTCATAACCCAATTCATGCTCAATTTCCATTTTGATCCAAAACCGTACACCCGAAACCCTAATTTCGCGTTTTTCTTAAAACTAAATGTTATAATGGTTAAATATTGTTATAATCTATCCTAACATGCTTAAATAATGTTAATATAACCACTTTATTGATTAATGAAGGAATTTGAACTTAAAACCCACGCGTTTACATTTTGAAACCCTAATTTGACCCGTTTTACTTACTAGCTTAACGAATCGTTATTTTAAACTTGTGTTGCGTTAAATCTTCATATTTTAGTTTATTATAACTTATAAATGTCTAATGAAATGTTAAAATAAGCTTGCATGGCAATTTGGACATGTTTTGTAATTATAATCCATGCAAGGGGTATATATCGTAACTTTCAGAAACTTATAGCTAAAAGGACTAAAAGTGTCATTTTATCAAAGTTATAACTAGCCGAAACAAGAGCTACGTAACCTAAAAAAAACGACAAAAAAATTAAAGGAATAAAAACAAAAAAAAATAAAAAAAAAAAAAAAAAAAAAAAAAAAAAGAAAAAAAAAAAAAAGGACAAAAACCATGAAGAAAAAGTAAAAACAGAAAATGAATAAAAAAAGAGAAAAAAATTAGCTCGACAAAAAAAAAAAAAAATAAAAAAAAATTAAGCAAAAAGAAAAACAAAACATTATAATCCTTGTGTTGTGGTTTGATCTTTCCAACTCTTATCTTTTATTTGCTTCTACTTATTTACATTGTTCATATTGTGCAAGTTTTGAATTCACAAAAAGTCGAATCTAAGTTTTTATAAACAAACATAAATATTAAATCAAAAAGCGGTAAACTATTCAACCACCCAAGGCCAAACCACCCCCCCCCTCTCTAGTTATCTATAATTGGTCAGAGCCACGTTAAACAAGATTTTTTAAAATAAATTGTATTTTAAAACTTGAATCGATCTATGGAATCGGAAAAATATTTAGAAGGGCAATCTATGCAAAGACCACCACTATTTGAAAGTAATGGATTTATTTATTGGAAAAATAGATTTGAAACTTATGTGAAGTCAAAAGATCTAGATCTTTGGCATGTTATTACCGATGGTGATTTTTTTTCCTATTAAATATAATTTCGAAACTAAAAAGGAAGAAATTGTACCTTTTCATAAACAAGATGATGATTTTAAAAAGAAACTTGCAAAAAATAATGAAGATAAAATGGTAATTTATAATGATTTGCCACGTAAAGAATACGAAAGAATTTTTATGTGTCAATCCGTAAAAGAAATTTGGGATACTTTACTAATCACTCATCAAGGTAATAATCAAGTCAAAGCTAACAAAATAGATCTTCTTGTTCAACAATATGAACAATTTATGATTCCGGAAGAGAAGTCAATAAATAATGCCTTTGCTAAATTTAACACTATTATTACTAGTCTAAAAGCACTTGATGAAAGTTTCTCTAGCAAGAATTGTGTTAGGAAATTTCTTAGGGCATTACATCCAAAATGGTGCGTGAAAGTCACGACGATTGAAGAATCAAAGAATCTAACAACCTTACCTCTTGACGAACTAATTGGAAACTTGAAAGTTTATGAAGAGATAATAAAAAAGATGTAGAAACGGTCAAAGGCAAGAAAGAACAAAGTAGATCATTTGCATTAAAAGTGAAAAAGGAAGTAAGCGATGAAGATAGCTCAAGCTCCGATAGTGAAGACGAAGAGTATGTTATGGTCGTAAATGAATTCAAGAAATTCTTCAAGAGACGAGGAGGATTTGTAAGACAACCACGAGGCGATAGAAAAACATTCCAAAGAAGTAGAAATGATGGTTATGATAAAAGTGAAAGAAAATGTTTTAGATGTGGTGACCCAAGTCACTTTATTGGAGAATGTTCAAAGCCGCCAAAAAACAACAATCAAAGAGCATTCATTGGAGGAGCATGGAGCGACAATGGAGAAGATGAAGTGGAAAAGACTAAAGATGAAACTTGTCTTGTAGCTCAAGCGCCCGATGAAATATGCTTAGGAGTAAACTATGAACCCGATGAGTAGATTAAAGATAGTGGATACTCAAAACACATGACCGGTAATCGAAAGTTGTTTTCTTCATACAAAGCATACAACGGAGGTAACGTAATTTTTGGAAGCAACTTACGCGGTAAAATCATAGGCAAAGGTACGATTTCTCAAGACTCCTTAATAATTGAAAATGTTGAGCACATAGATAACTTAACTTATAACTTGCTTAGTGTATGTCAAATATGTGATAATAAATGCAAAGTAATATTTACCAAACACGATAGCAAAATAATCCAAAACGAAAAAGTTATAGGTAAAGGAATTAGGAAATGAGGATTATACGTAATGAAACTAGGAAATAAACCAGAAGAAAAAATATGCCTTGCAACATTAGACGAAAATTCCACACTATGGCATAGAAGATTAGGTCACGCTAATATGCAACTAATTCAATCATTAGCATCTAAAGAATTAGTTAGAAATCTACCTAAACTTAAATACGACCGACATTTTTGTGATGCTTGCAAAATTGGAAAGCAAGCTCACGTAAGTCACAAGGCCAAAAATATAGTCTCAACAACTAGATGCTTAGAACTACTTCACATGGATTTGTTTGGCCCCTCCGCCATACGAAGCTATGGAGGAAATCGTTATACCTTAGTAATCGTAGATGACTATTCTCGATACACTTGGACTAGATTTTTAGCAAATAAAACCGAAGCCTTCGAAGAATTCAAAATATTTAGCAAAATGATCCAAAACAAATTAGGATGTTCTATTGTATCAATTAGAACGGATCATGGTCGGGAATTTAATAATGAAGTACAATTTGGAAAATATTGTGATTTAAATGGGATATCTCATAATTTTTCCGCTCCTCGTACTCCACAATCAAATGGGGTAGTATAAAAAAAATCGCACTTTACAAGAAATGAGTAGAACCATTGATACGTTAAGTTTATACACGTACAATACTAAAGTATAAGAAATCCCAAAATTACCCTTGAGGACAAAGGTAATAAGGAAAAATCTACACAAAATATTTTTACGTTTAACCGGTAAGTAATTACCGGGTCGTTTATACCCCAAGAATTATGAAATTGAGACCTCGTTTTTAATCGGACAACGATTTGAATGGTTTCGAAGATTTTGATTTGATTATATATTTCTACGAATATAAAACAAGTAAAAGCAAACACGTAATTAAGACAATTAACAATTGAAGGCAAAAACGTAAACGGGAATTAAGAAAAACGCGACAAATAAGCAAGTACACTAAAATTAAGTCCTACGAACGCAAATTTAATTTCTAAACCTAAATTGTGATAAAAGAAAATTTTCAGAAAAAGAAAATTATTTTTTTAATTATTTTTCTATTTTTTATGATTTTTTAAAGTTTTTAATAAAAATAAATGATTAAAAATACTAAACGTTGAATTAAAAATCTAAGAAAATTTCTAAAAGTGTAAAACAATGTGACAGATTTAATGAAAATGCTAACTCTAAATAAGCTAGAAAAATAAGCCCTATAAGTTCTATAATAAGCTACGGCTTATATAAAAAATAAAGAAAACAAAATGTGTATAAAGAATTAATTGTGCAAGTTAAGTTTCAAAAAGTCCCAAGGGCGAGATGGTTTGTGTGTGAGTTTGTGAGACGGGTGTGTGAAAAGCAAGAGGTCACAGGTTCAAGTCCTGGCCTCTTGTTTTATTATATTTTTTTTTCAAAACTTTCTAAAACAAAGATGTAAAACAGATGAAAATAAGCAAAATTTGTAAAAGAAACTTTTTCTGAAAATAGTAAATAAGCTGGAAAAATGGCTTAAAAGCAAACAGTTTAGACTTTAAAAGGAAATTTTGCTTTTTACTAAACTAAGCTAGCTAGAAAATTTAATTATACTCAAAACTTGGACCTATTAAGCTACCAATACCCTATAACTATTCTAATAAGCAAATCTAAGTAAGAAATAAGCAAAATGAGCAAGCCATAGCTGAAACATTCAAATAAGCACTTATGAGAAAATTGGATTCAAAACAGACAACTAGCAACTTTGAGCTTATTTTCCAATAAGCAAAAAGATCATTATGGCTTATTTGCCTATACCACCTTAAAGCTTGTACTAAAAACTACTTAAAACAGCTTTTGAAAAGGAATTTAAAAATCAAATGATCAAAGAAAAAGCTGGTTGAAAACACTGTTATCACTCAGTACATACTGAGTGAACTTTTTGGTTTAAAAAGACAAAATGTTGATTTGCAGCTTAAAAACAGGTAGACAAATAAGCTGATTTTTATGAAATAAGTCCAAACAAATGACCTATAATCTAATTGTGCTATGAAAATCAAAACCTAATAACTACTATTACCCTCTGATAATTGAGCTAGAAAATGGCTATTTGGCTATTTCCTATGCTGATGCAGTTTGTAATTTTTTAAACCAAGACTCAAATCAAACTTGTGCAGGCTAATGATCTAGTTTCTACTACTTTAAAACACCAAAACTTAATGCAAATTGAGAGACAAATTCAGCTAGAAACAACTTGAGCTTAAAATGTACTAGGATCTGAACTAATTCCAACAGATTTCAAAAACCTCTAACAAACTTGATTCAGATCATGCGGGAGATTACGTTGATCGCAAGAGCACTAGTGGTGTTTGCACTTTCATGGGATGTGTTTAATATCTTCTTGGTTTTCAAGGAAGCAAAAACGCTCTTGCTATCTCCACAACCGAAGCGGAATATGTTAGTGCCGAAAAGGCATGTCAACAAGCACTATGGATGAAACAAGCTCTCATAGGACTTTGCATTAGGTTAGACAATATTCCAATAATGTGTGACAACAAAGGGGCTATAGACTTAAGTAAGAATCTCGTTCAACACTCACGAACTAAACACATAGAAATTCGCCACCACTTCCTTCGTGATAATGTTCAAAAAGGGAATATCTCTTTAGAAAAGGTCTCATCGGAAGACAACATAGCCGATATTCTAACAAAGCCACTTAAACGTGAACCATGTAACTACTTACGATTGTATTAGGAATGATTGAACAAATTGACTAAGCTTTCAGCACTAAAAATTAATAATGAACTATTTGTCAAAAATCTGAGAAATTATTTCTCAACAGGTGGCGGCCCCCTTAATTCATAAGGGGCGGCCCCTTTAATTTTAAGGGGGCCAGCCAGACTTTAAGGGGGCCACCCACTAAACAGGAAAAAAAATCTCTGTGTCTAGGCTTCTGTTTTGCACAAAAACACAAAAATTGGGAAAAACCTATATGCAGTCTTTTACAAATTCCTCCATCTAAATGCATATCTTATTACACATAGTCCCAATTCATTTATCTTCTAAAGAAAGTCTTTCTCACAACTAGGATCACATACAACTAGGATCACATGAAAAATTAATTTTCACATATTGTTGAGATATGCGAAAAACATTTTTTTCATATGCATAATGTTCTCTTATTTGTTGTCAAAAATATAGAAATCAATATGTATTAATTTTCTTGTCATTCCTTGGTTGAGAAAAATTAAATTCGAGGAGCATTTGGATTATTTCTTAGGTTTTACATGTCTTAGTGTCGAAATAATCGCTACTCCACATTTGTTGCATTTAGGCACACACTAGTTCTTGCACAAAAGTTTGGTTTATCTTGTTAATCCTCTTGCTAAGTAAACTCTTTGTGCATTATATCGTGTTTAGCCTTCTTCTCTTATCCTTATATGTCTACATGCCAAATCTATGCATTATATCTTGTTGAATGCTTAAATGTTATATGCTAAAAATATCTAATTGCCCATAAAAGGATAGACTTGAGGCATTTCAAACCACCAAAACTGAAACCCTCACAAAAATTTTAAGAAAAATCAATTTTTTGAAAATCTGGGAAATGCCAGTAGGCGGCCCCCTTAATTCATAAAGGGCGGCCCCCTTAATTTTAAGGGGACCGGCCCCTAATTAAGGGGACCGGCCTAGGCATGCACGGGAAAACAGTATTCTTTCTTCCCTTTTTAACCAAACACCCCCTAGACTTTGTCAATGATTACCCTAAAACTAAGTGTGGAGGGATTTGATAATGCCTAAATTATACATGTTTTCGGTGGCGTTATATGCATATATTTAATCATTTCTCGTGAACTTTCGATACTTAATAGCATGAATTGCTTGCAGGTTCACTTGAAGATATCCTGATCAAGATTCTGATTAACCCTTTTAAATATATATATAAATAAATATATAAATATATAATAAGAATCAAAAATCTCAATGTAGAAAATCCGAAAGTATGATTCCCGAGTCGTTATCCCCAACGAGGAATGCAATTGAAAGTCGAGAGTCATTTTGATAATCGAATCTTAAAATCGCGTCTAAAAACTAGCTAAGGCAAATATTAACCCTAAAAATTCAAACTTAGTTTCTAAACCTCTAAAATGACAAAAGAAAATTTTCTTTAAAAGATTTATATTTTTTTACTTTTTTATAATTTTTTATGACTTAAAAACCTATTTAATCAATTGAAATTCTAGAAAATAACAAATTAGTTCCTAAAAATTCAAAAAAATGATTTTCTACTTTAGAAAAGTCTAAAATACCATAAAAACTCAGAAAAATATTTTTCACTACTTTTTATAATTAAAGACTATTTCCTAGAATTAATTTAAAAAGTTAAAAATAAAATTTAAAATCTAAAAATGATGAAAAAGATTTTAAACTTTGTAAACCTAAAACTATTAATTCTAAAACTAAAAACTATATTTTTGTATTTTTTTAAATTAATTTACTATTTTTTAAAGACTTTTTAAAATTTTAAACTTCGAACAACAGATAAAAATAACAAATAAAGTTGGAAAAATCTAAAAATTTGCAGGAAAGTCCTAATTGATGTAAGGATCCTAGGAAAAATAAGCTGGAATAACCAGCTTATCCAATAAGCTCTAAAAAGCTCGGATTAAGCTACGAAGTATAAATGAAAAAGGGGCTCAAAAAGTTGATAAAAGATTAATGTTTGCAAACTTAGACAAAAAAGACCCAAGGGCAGGAGTGGTAGTGTGTGTTGGTGTTAAATGCGTTGGTTGAGTTTGTAGAGGTCCAGGGTTCGAGCCTTGTGCTCACCTTGGACTTCTAAACTCCCAATGCGTTTTTCATTTTGCAATTTTTTTTACCAGCTTATAAATAAGCTGTAAATGGACAACTTTAATGAAAACAAAAATTTTTAGAACTCAAAAATAAGCACGAAATAAGCAAGTTAAAAAGACAGAAATGTTTTTTTTACACTAAGTGCTAAAATGCTAAACTGTTAGGCTTTTTTATCACAAATAAGCAAAGGGAAACTCAAAATAAGCTAAAACAGATAACTAACTATACCTAATAAGCACTTAAGGACAAAAATAAGCTTAAACTAAGCTAAATGACAGAAGTGCTAAAAAGGACTTTTATACTTAGAATTTGAAGCTAAAAATCCTAATAAGCTCAAATAAGTTCTAATTCAAACTAAATAAGCCAAAAATACTTAAAATTCACCTAATAAGCATGAATGAACCTAACTTAAGCAAATAAAATGAGCCAATAAGCTCAGATAAGCAATTTTAGCTTTTGGCCAAAATTGCTTAGCCAAACAGCCTAAAGGGCACCTTTGGGCTTATTTTTAAGCACTCAAGTGGATCCTGATGGGTATGAGGCCTATATCCCTTAAAAGGTTGAACAATAAGCTACACTTATTAGCAAATAGAAAAATATTTTGAAACACAAATAAGCCATAAAAAGCAAATGAAAAAGCTGTTTTTCACTTAAAAATACACTAAACCAAATCTTTGACAGAAACATGACACACACTTAAAAATAAATTGCAGGCCTATGACTTGGATTTCTAACTGATTTTAGGACTCACAAACACCCCAACACAAAGAACCTCACACCTCACAAGCAATTACAAATGCCTAATTAAATAAGCTGGCTAAATGAAGTTTGACTTCACAGATTCAGATAACAGTTTTAACAAGGTATGATTTTGAGATTAATAGCTTAAAAACTTAAACAAACTGGATTTTAAGACTAATCTAAGCTAAACTAAATTGACTCAAGTGTCAAAATGCAGTTGTGACCCATTTTCACCCATGAAAACAGTTAAACCAAACACTCCTTTAAAAGTTAAAATGGCTTTTCTAACTTGAAAACTTAAAATTTAGAAACAAAACTTAAGACCATAAGTCTAACAAAAAGGGGATTAATAAGTCAATATTAAGCATATTTAAACAACTAAGAAGCACTCAAATAAGCTAAAACAGATTATGCTATTTTAAAAAGCTAAAATAGACAGATTTTAAGAAAGCTTAAATTAATGATTTCTAAACTACAAAACAAGCATAATAAGCACTAAACATCATAAGCAATCATAAATAAGCAGAAATAAGCAATAATAAGCAATGCTACAGTAAAATGCAAGAAAATAAGAAATACAACTTAACAAAAGCCTTGCTTAAAAAAGGACAGGACAAGATTATAAATAAGTCTAACCTATAGCTCTAGCTTATCAAAAAAGACAACGTTAGTATTGGTCGAATAAGCCCATCCACAGTATGGCTCTATCCATCCCGTTCCATAAATAAGTTGTGGTATTTGAGGAGTGGATTTTTTTTGTTTTTTATAAAATTTTCTTAAGTATTTTATATTTAAGTGAAAACAGATTGCTTATATGTTTTTATAAGAGCTTATAAGAGGCTTTTAACAAAGGAAAAACAGAAATTCAAATTTAGACTTAAAAACTTCAAATTTTCATTAATACTTAAAAAAGTTACAGGACTTGGAAATTGAAAGACAGTGATTTAAATGACTTAAAAAATAAGCTAAAAATTAAAGTAGGTAAAAAAACTCTCCTCTCTTAGGGCTTACAATGAGTCCTACATTAATACTAAGACTATACAGAAGTTCTAGGTCTGTGTTTCTTCTGTAGTAGAAATTAAGATCTTGCTTGTTGTGTGAGTAAGACCTCAAAATCAATTTAAAGGAATTAGAAGACTAAAGAGAGGGAAATTAAAGTGAGGAAATAATAAAAGCATAGCTGTCCAAAATGAGTAGTCCCCAAGTCTCTTGATCTTAGCCCTTCATTTTTGTCTTTATTCTTTTCCGAATGAGCTTGCAAGGGATTGCCAAGGCGTCATTTGTTGGTTTGTGTGGTGGGATAAGGTGTTGGTCGACAAAATGGAGAAGAAAAGGGAATAGTGTTTTGTCTGGTGTGAGGAAAGGACACACACTCTTTGTGTGTGGGAGATAAACAGTGTCCGCGCCCTTTTTGATGTTTGGAAAATGGCAAGTTTGGTCCCTGAGAGTGTGTATTATTTGTATAAGGAATGTTATTACAAACGTATGTATGGTATCCATTTGTAGGGTAAAAAAGGTTTTGGCGGATTTGGCAATTTATGGTCCTCCAAGGTGGTAGTGGTATTTCATAAGAAGTGTCCCCCTGTGTGACTAACACGTTAAGGAGTTGGGTGGACTAACGGTATTGATATAAGGGGGTAAATGGTTATGGTTTGGGCTAGTGTATTGGGCCGACTATAATAAAAAAGGCTTTTTATAAGTCTTTAAGTCTTCAATATGTTTAAATGGGCTGACCCGACCTATTAGATGGGTACGAGTTGGCCCATTTAACATTTCTTCGATATCGGCTCCGCCTTTGACTTTGACTTTGTCAAGGTTGACTTTGACTTTTTGACTTTTGGCATCGATTTGACTTTTCTTTCACGCTCTTTCCGTTCTCGTGCTCGGTTTTGTCGTTTTGGCTTCGTTTTTGTCTTTTTCTTTGATATCCGTTACCTGCACAATACAAATGCAAAACATACAAATACAATGTATTTTTGGTACGTTTTTGGTCATTTAAGTCCATTTTTAATGGAAAATGGTATGCTGGACTATTTAAGCCATACCAAAATCCCCACAATACTAAGAAAATTGTCCGTGTCCTCACAGCAATTGCTATAAGTTAAACACTTAAGTAAAAACATAATGAATCTCGATCCCCCTCGAACTAATTACCACACTCCGAAAAGTAGCTACCGTGTTCATCGAGGGGAATTAATAATCAATTGTTTAGAAAAAGCCCACCGTTTTTACCATTCTAAAAGATACACACTTATTCTACAAACATATTTTTGCTATTTTTCCTTTTTCAAGAATACGCAGACCTCAATTTTTTTGTTTTATTTTTTGTTTTTTTTTTTTCTTTTTAACAACCTAACTTATTTGACTTTCGTATTTTTCATAACTGTTAGGGACAAAAGAACAAGATGCATTCAATCCTAAAATGCCCTAAAAAAGGATAAACTCATCGTACCACATGACCTTATCACACTCGCCCCAAAAAACCAAGCTTAAAACGCAATCAACGTTAAAATATCAGTTAAGATGCTAACACTACTCTATATTTTCAACTTTTAACTTTCGCTACCTATAATATATTATATCTTAGGTGGCATGTGCCCCATTTTGAATTTCAACCAATGGATCAAGCAACGTTTATGCAAAAATTTAATATGCCTTCACGTTCCACCCGAGAACATCTAAGAGTTTGAAGCGAGATCATCCCATTAGCGACTTTCCGCCTCGCGACACATCCAAACCCTGCGCTAATGACCAAGGCTTTTGACACCCCACAGAGATTAGTATCGGGACTCACGGACCTTTGGTTTCAAAAACTCTTAGGTTTCCCATATATACATAGATTATTTAAAAACTTAAAATGAAATAGTCTAAGTTCAAAAGCATATTTAAATTTAACAAAAAGAGATTTTCCTTACATTTATTAATTCACACTTAACATTAAACATAACATTGATGCAATCGTAACCCTCGACCTTTTAGAAGGCTGCAACATCAGTTGTGAGCCGGCAAGATGCAGCAAACTTTTATCAGTCTCGGATTATTATTCTTACTATGGGCTTTCTTTAGAAGGCTGCAACATCGGTTGTGAGCCGGCAAGATGCAGCAAACTTTTATCGGCCCATAGTTTATAATTATTATTACCACATTTTTTTTCCATTTTTCATCATATTTTTCATCAATTTTTTTTTACTTTATTTCACGATATATAGAGAAGACTTCTTTTTGGAAAATTTAAGTATAAATTTGAACTAAGACTAAAATTATTGCTATCGACTACATCTCAAAAATTGTTGATTTAAGTTTAATTTCCAAAAATAGCACGTATTATTAGTCCGGTTAGGAGCTTATGGGAGAAAAAGCCACAAATTACACACATGAGCTCTTAAGATTTCCAAATAATCCTTGTTTAGCATCCAACCATAACTTAACCATTACATATTTTATTTCGTTCTTCGCGAATTTCACGCGAATCGCTTAGTCTAAAAGTTAAGGAACAAGCTAGAGCTCAACATGCTTGATCGAGTCAAAATTTATTCTTATCTCTACCAGCAGGAATACAAAATCGTATCAGACTCCAAAACACACCACCTATTATATTTTAAAAAAATTTTAAAATTTCATTTTTTGTATTTTCAAAAAATCTTTGGTGTAAAAACGTGGGGGGGGGGGGAAAAAAAAAAAAAAGATTTTTTTTAACTAGGGAAAAAAAAAGGGGGGGGGGGGGGGGGGGGGGGGAAAAAGGAAAAAAAAGAACAAAGGGATTATACGCAAAACCAACGCTGCATACACAATCAAATCGATAGATTCCTCCCCATACAGAACTAAATCCTTGAGTCCCTTAATATTTAAGAAGGGTCTCTACGTAAATCTAAGGCCTCTTTATTAACATGTACAAAAATAAAACGATACGTCGACACAGAGATTTGTGATATTACGCGATTCCCAAAAATGAAGCCTTAGCATTTGAAGGTCTTGTGATCGAAAGTACAAAACCGCAGACACGATATCTGGCCTTCAAAATCGCGAGCAAAGTTCCTCTGGACATCAGCACAACAAAAACATAAAACACACTAGAAAGGAAAGACAGGCAAGCCCCTCATACAAAAACAATTATTCATTACATTACATAATATTTACTAAAACAGGCACGTGAATAAAGCAGTTGTCCTCCCAACGAAGCCTTGTTTTAGGGACACTTACTTGACCCAATCCCCCGAATTTAATTGGACCTTGGGGAAGTTTTTGGAGATCCGGGACAACACACCCCCCAAATATTGGTACATTCCCCTCCAAAGTAGTGTTTTAACTCTCATGACCGTTCACTCTTCATAAGTTTGGCCCGGAGTTCTCGAGCGACTAACACTCGAACGGTGCCAATAAAAGCGGGTAACAACGTTGTACAGAGAGATAGAGCCATGGTGCGAACGGTCCGGACTAACTTACTCATTAAGCCTGCCTGAGAAATATCATCTAAGAGATAAAATGAGCAGGACTACGATCACCAGATAGTTTACAACAAAGAATAACTCTCAGAAAACGGTTTTTTAGCTCTCTTGGAGTCCATGGCAATTTCTCTTTGTTTTCTCGTTATAACCAAAAGAGCTCTCGTAGGCTTGATCACGCAGTTTGTTTAACTACATGTGAGTTGGACGTTGCGAAATGACTCGACCCAGCAATCTGGTCACTAAAGGTAGAAGTTTGCATGCACTCAAAGGCCCAAATAGCAGCTTTTTCGCTACGAGCTCAGATCTGGTAGATGAACATGTCTTCCTCCCGTACACGAGGAAGTACACCCGATGGGGTTTCCAAGAACTGCTTACAAGCGGTCTACACGGAAGGCCCATATGTGCGTCATCTAAATTTATTACCGACACAAGAGGCACAGCGCAGTTTTTTCAGCCTACGGGTCACATTTCAAGAATCGATTTAAACCACGGTGGTAACGACTTCCACTTGCCCACATTTAGTTTTGTTGGGCAATAGCAGTAGCAACGATGGCGCGTGCGTGTTCACACTCATACATTCACAAAGCATAGAGCGACCTTTGAGAATTGGCTCATGTGCAAAAGTGCGTACCGCGATCACTAACACACAAAGCAAGACTGGTGAATCAAACCGAGCAAAGGAAGCTCACATTCTTTTAAAAAATTCTCTAGCGCTAAATAACTCGGGCATCGCCTGATGGGAGTCGCCTTAAGCTTCAAACCTTCCATATCGACAAGTAATCGAACGCCCAAGTATATATTTGTTTCCTACATTCGTAAAGACTGGAACGAACCCCATGAAATATATGCCCATACGAAAAAGATTTTGCAAATTTTGGATGGAAATTTAAAGGCATTTCAATCAATTGCGAACAATATTTTTCTTTTGACGCACAGTGTCACATCAGGTGACCAAGTCATGGGCATCACGGTAAATAGTGGGCCAATAAAATCCTGAGTCAAAAACTTTCTTTCGGTGTAAATGCACCGAAAATGACCCTCGGTGGGTCCACTATGGTAAGCTATGAGGATATCAATAGCTTCTTGGCCCGAAACACACCGCCGGATCACTTGATCCGCACATATTTTGAACAAATAGGGGTCATTCCAAAAGTAGTGTTTAACATCCTAGAAAAACTTGTTTCTTATTGGTGGGACAGACATCCTTTAACAATGAAATTCCCCGTGTGGTAATTTGCAAAATCGGCAAACCACGGGGTACTTGAGTCACCACGAAAAGTCACCATATTAAGTATCTCGAGAGGAAATGTTTCATTTATCTCTGATGTAATTTTTTTTCAACACGTTTATCAAACAAATCCTCAAGTGTAATATATATATATATATATATATATATATATATATATATATATATATATATATATATATATCTATAAATTATACATACATATACGGTATACGCAAGCCTAATATGCATACAAAAAATTTTTTTAAATAAAATTGTTAAAAAAGAATAAAAACATAATCAACACAGTACGTTTCCTAGCGAGAGGCTGAATGGAAATCTACGTTTCAAGTTATGTAAATCGAGCTGATTGTCATAAAAGTTTTTGTCTTTGGTTTTTAAAAAACTATTTTTTTTTTAACTAACAATTAAACTAATATTATAAGTCTAAGATTTAAAACTACAAGTTATAACTAAATTGCGATCTAAAAGAGCTATAAATGAAAAATACATAGCTTGCTAAGTGACGTGAAATGTTTTCTTAAGTGCGGCTAACCTTAGGTTTAAAACGAATTTAAAATCCTTAGAAAACAGATATCAAGAAATTAAATGACAAGTAAAGTAAAATGCTTTTTAAAATAAATGACAAGTATTTAAATTGCATTAAAAGTAAATGACAGTATGTAAATTGACTATTAATTTTTTAAACCTTTTTAAAACCGCATTTAAATTCCAAATCACTAATCACTTAGCAAACACAAGTTATTTACTCACTACTCATAACGAAATTCAATTTGACAAACATAGCATTTAATGACAAAAATAAATCTACACTAAGCATGGCAAAAATCAAATACGCAAATATATTATGGAACGATAAAATAAAACTATTCTAAGTATTAAAAAGAGATTAGAAAATAGAACCTGAAATGAAGAACCGCAATGATATAAAACCACCCGATCTTACAATCTTAATAAAAAATAAGCTTATCACTTAAAAAGCTTCTACTTCACTAATTAGCAAATAAAGGTGTTAACTTTATCTACTAATTACTTCCATAAAAACTATAAAGATCAAAACTTTATCTATTTATTAACCTTATAAGACCCTTAAGCTCCGGCCTTAGATGTAGAAAGATGGAATAAGAAATAATACATGAAAAGTTAGAACAAAACAAGCTAATAAGATGAAAAACCTTTTTAGAAAAAAAATAAGCTATGTTGAAAATTAAATTTTGTAAAAATAAAACTAGATTAAATCTATATAAAAAAACTGCTTTTGAAATAAAAACTAGAATAAGCTAAAAAGCTATCAAGGCTTTTTCGAAGAAAGGATGAAGAATATAAGCTTATAAATAAGCCACTTCTCAAATAAGCTACAAATACCCTTCGAAATAAGCCCTAGCTTAATAAGCTATAAGAAAAACTAGTAAAGTTTAGAACTTTATGACTAAATAAGCTAAATAATAAGCTCTCGAAGATAAAGGTGCTCAAGACTTAATGAATAAGTCGAGTAGGAGACTCATGACACCCTTTTTAGCATTCGAATCGAGCTTAATCAAACAATAAGCACTTTTGAAAAAGTAAAGACAAGAAAAGAGAAAAAGATGAGATAAGCAAAAGCTATTTTAGAATTTATTCTAAAGACAATAAGCTAAAAGATGAAAACTTTAGATCTAAATCTACCCGAAACTAAGATGTTCAATCAAGTGAACTTGGATCGGGTATATTTAAAGATTTAGATCTAAGTAAAATAAGCTAGAATTAAAAAGCAACAAACTTTATGCTAGAAAATAAGCTAAAAATATAAGATCTATTATTTTTAGATCTAATCCACCCGAAACTAAGGTGTTCAATCAAGTGAACTCGGATCGGGTATGATTAAGGATTAGATCTATATAAAGAAAAAAAAGCTTGAATAAAAATAAGCAATCGAAAAATAAGCTAAAATAAGCTCACTCGAAAAGCTCTAAATCGAAAACAATATAAAATAAGCTAGTCTAAATAAGCTATGAAAGTAGCTTATTAGAATATAAGCTTAAGAGATGGGATCCAAAAATAAGCTATAAGCATGAGCTTATTTGGAAATAAGCAAAAGAAAAGAAAGAGTAGAAGAAGAATAAGCATAAAAAGAAAATAAGCATTAAGAAATAATAAGCATTTCATAAAAACAAACCTTAAACATCTTCATTAATAAGCTCAAAATCTTCATTACAATAAGCTAAATAAGCTATAAAAGCTTTTACAATAAGCTAAAAATTATACTACACTACTCCTAAATCTACACCTACTACTATGAAAAAAATAAACTTAAAAACTAACTCCCCATGAGCTGTTGCGTCTGTTGTATTTATAGCCCAAAGTAGGTGGGGGCATTTTCGTCCTTTCAAGCCATTCTGACGCGTCTTAGTGTAAAAGTGGGGGGTATTTTCGTCATTTCGTCCCAACTACTATCATACAGCGTACCTCGTACGCCAGCTGGATCCACCAATGAGAGCATGCCACGTAGCCTTCTAGAAACCTCGTACCTGCAATCCTATGAACAGTACCTCGTATTTCAATGATTAGCTTGCCACGTGTCACCACCTGAGTGGTGCCACGTGGCCTGCCAGCCGTCACCGGAGCCACCACCGGACCACCGGTCAACGGTGGCAGTCAACGGTGGCCAACGACGGTCAACGGCGGCGGACCACCGCCGGACCACCGGTCAACCACCGGTCAACGGTGGTTGACCGCCAGTCAACAGCCGGGTCTGGCGGGTAATGGGCCGGGTCAGGATCGGGTCTTGGGCCGGGTCTGGATCGGGTCATGGGCCGGGTCGGGTCTGGGTCCGCCACGTGGCATGCCACGTGGTGCCACGTGTCAGCTGACGTGGCAGCTGACGTGGCGTGGAGGGGATAAACCCTCCTGCGATTCGAACCCACGACCTCTTGGTATGAGTTTTAACTCAACCAATGAAACCAACTGCGCTAGGCAGTGTTTCATTTATATTATACCAAATTTAATATATAACCCTCTTTTGGCCCAGTTCATTTATACTAGTATTAAAGGTTCAAACAGGGACGAAAAAGGTTCAA
>BQNB010111228.1:0-22395 GCA_026074375.1 Tanacetum coccineum
TATATTTTTCTAACTTGCTCTTATCATCACCTCACCATATCATAATCGTCCTAAACCCAGAACTTTATTTAAGCTTTAATGGCAACCTTGGAATTCAGTGATAAGCATAACATGGTGGCTGATTGCAGAGTTTTACATACATATAAAATAATATACTTATAGAGAAATTAAGGAAATCCCCAAGTAACCCTTGGACAATTCCACTCACAAAGATATATATATATATATATAATACGTATTAAACCGGGCAAATATGATCACCCGGGTCGTTTCCCCAATGACTAGTGAAATTGAAACCTTGTTTAAGCATGGATTATGATTTGAATAAGCAAATGGATGATTTGATAATCTAAAGCAACAATTAAAATGGACAATTAAAAAACAATTAAACAATTAAACTAATACGGGAAACAAATAAAACGTGACAATTAAGCAAGTAAACTAAATTTAACCCCTAAAAATGTAAACTAAAATTCTAAACCTAAAATAGGACAAAAGAAAATTTTCGGAAAAAGAAAAACATTTTTTTGATTATTTTTAAATTTATTATGAATTAAAAACTAATTTAATACTAATTAAATCCTAGAAAATATAAAAAATATAAAAATAATTGAAATTA
The DNA here is from genome assembly GCA_026074375.1 of Tanacetum coccineum. NCBI lineage: Eukaryota > Viridiplantae > Streptophyta > Magnoliopsida > Asterales > Asteraceae > Tanacetum > Tanacetum coccineum. The sequence continues at coordinate 620 of BQNB010111228.1, forward strand.
AAATTTTCCTAAATAAAATAAGTAAAAAGAAAATTTTAGAAAAAACAATTACTATTTTTGGCTTTTTAGATTTAAGGATATGATTTTTTTTTTAAAATATCTAAACTAATTAAAAACTTAAAAATAATAAAAATATTAAAAAGTTTATTCCTAAAACTTTTATAAAAATTACTCTAAATAAAGAAAAAGTGCAGAAATTTACTAAAAATAAAAGCCCTAATTTTTATCTTTTTATAAAAGTTTAATTAAACTAATTAAAACTAAACCCTAATTATTAATTAAAATTAATTAAAAACTAATTAATATTAAACTAACCTAATGACTAACTAGAGCAAAGTCCTAAAGGGACTAACGTGTAAACAACCTAACTAACAGAGGGGACAAAATATAATACTAAAAATTACAATTTTCTTCCTGAGGCCCAACCCGACTTAACTAAGAGCCTAATTAAGCCTAAAAATAAGTTGAAGATCTTAAAAAGTGCTTAAAATGAAAAACTCAAAAAAAGCAAAATTTTAGAAGAGCTGGTGGTTCAAGTTAATAAAAAGCTATATGGGCTGAAACTCACAGTCTAAGCTAATAAGAGCTTATCTATAAAAGCTGATTACAGATAACAAGTGAGTGAAGTCACTTATGCTTTCTTGACTTGCAAAAAGCGATCAAATTAAGCTCATTTTGAAAAAGGGAAAAGTGATTTAGAAAGGCTTATGTACATGCTTATCTTATGAATGAAAAGATATGGAGAGCTTGGATCTACTTTAAGCTACTGTAAATTGATGAGGAAACAAGCAAACTCAGAAATCCAGAAAATAAGCACCCAAATCTCATTAAGCTAAAAAGCACAATGTAAGCAAATAGACTATAAGCTATCAGAGGAATAAAAGAACTAATTATAAAACTAACTATTTAAGCAATAAAATCAAGTACTTGAGCTAAATTTATTCCAATTTCAAGTAACTACTAATTTCCCTACTATTTTTTGGTGCTTTTGGCTTTTTGGTAAATTTTGACAGCAAAATTAAAGCCTAAGCTAATAAAGCAATAAACCTAAAACTGATTACCTAATCTATTTTAAGATACTTCTATTATGTATATATTCTAGAAAATAAGCTTCTAAAACCTACAATTAACTTACTTAATATTGAGCGCTTAAACATTGTTATTAACTCAGCATATGTGAGTGTGTTAGACAGTTAAGTGCTGATGCACCTTGGCAAAGCCTCAAGGACACAAAATGCAGGTCAATCCTATTGGCTTAGCTGCACTAAACACACTCCTTGAGTGTTTGCTAACACAAAAACAAACACAATCAAATACTTGTTGGCTTTTGATCAAATTTGAGATACAAAAAGAATGGGCAAAAATGTCCTGTGTAGGAAACTATGATAAACAAGCCATTACATATTTGTTTTTTGCCAAACTAAACTTTAATAACTTTATTAAAACTAACTCTTAACTGAAAACTCAACTGGACCCCCCCCCCATGAAACAAAATGCACAAATCTATTTTTGACTTTTTAAGGTCAATTTTCATAATGCCAAACACCCTTATGCACTTGAACAGTATTTTTGAAAAAGCTTTAAATGAAATCCTAATGGAATAAACCCTATATTACCAGATTACTTAAAAGCTTTTAAAACCTTAATAAAACACTAATTAAAGCAGCTGAATTAATACTAGAATCTAAAGATTAAGATTTATTAAACTATTTTTTTTGGATTTTTTTATCAAATTTATAAGATTGAAATGAAAAATCTAGAAATCTATAGTACTATCTAATACTAAAGCAAGATTACGAAATAGGACTATTAAGCATAAATGAAGGAGAAATAAGCTCATTAAAGATCAACTTATAAGCAAGATAAGCAAAACTAATAAGCATTCTAAATAATAATTAAGAAACTATGACAAGTAATTTAATGAAACTTAAAGTGAAAACTTACAAAAAAATCTTTTGCTCAACAAAAGGTAATCAAATTAAGGCGACTACAAGCTCATAGCTTATTTATAAGCTAGGGTAAAAGTCTATGGGGATCATTCCCTTTTTGATCCCTCTTCTAAAAGCTCACAAATCCATTTGCAATGGTAAATAGGTTTTTAATGATTTTATTATAAATTAGTAAGATTAGGTTCAGTTAAGCCCCATAACAAGAGCTTAGAGACTCTTCGGAGCTTATTAGAGCTTATTGGAGTTTATAGTTAATACTGGTAGGAAAATGAAAGCTTATGAATATTGAACCAAAAAGAGCTTAAAATAGATTAAAAACTATTGAATTCATTAATAGAAAACTTGATTACAATACTTGAAAGGAAATTACAAGATTTAAAGTTATTTTTTTTTATTTTGATTTTTTTTTTACAAAAAAAAAAAAAAATTATAAACAAAAAAAAAATTAAGCTTAAAGTGAAATTCAAAGCAAAAACTGTCCTTAAAAGCTCCCCCTCGTGTGTGGAGTGTGTGAGGTCCTTATTTATAGCCTGCCTTGGATCCTTACTCAGCTCGTGAAGTCTCTTTCCAAGCTTTCAATCCGTACCCTTCATTTTTCATTCATTATTGATCTCTTTCTTGAGCCGTTGGATCACATTGTGGACACCTGAGGATTGCCAAGCTGTCATTCTATGATTGTGACAGCTTGTGCTACTTATGTGAGTAGATTAGCACAAAAACCCACTATTATTTGTGCTTTCACCATGGCTGACGTGGCCTTAATTGAGTGTGAGCTTCATAATTCGTTTGATTTGACTGAAATCTCCCTATCATTGTGCTAACAAGCTTCTGAATTGACCATCTAACCCCTTGATTTCCATTTGCCCCTTAATTTACCTAGTATGGTGAAATGAAGATGACGATGAATAGTAATTCCCTCCTTGGTGCCTTTTTAACTGAAAAATGGGTAAAGAATTTTTGAACTTTGGGTTAATGACACAAATGGTCCTTGTCTTTGTTTCCATCTTTTGCTGTTATAATTAGGTTTGGGAAATTGCTGGTTTAGTCCATGGAGTTTAGGAAAAAGGGAATTGGACTAGGATTTGGGCCTAAGTCATGGGCTTTTGGGCTTTTTGGATCCGAATAAGGTATTTAGGGTTTTTTAAACGCCCATTAAGGTGAGGGGTTATTTTTGGACTTTTGAAACTTAGAGGACTAAAGTGAAACACTTTGGGTCTTGTCTTTTATTGGTTGACTTTTTTTGTTGACCATGTTGACTGGATTTGACTACGAGTTTGACTTTTTTGGCTTCGGCTTTGAATCCTTGGCTTCTTTTTGTACTCTTCTGATTCTCGTGTCCGTGCTTGCCCGTTTTGGACTGTTTTCTTATGATTTTTGATGTATCCGTACCTGCACACACAAAACACAAATACTAGCATATTTTTGCCATTTTTGGTCTGTTTTGGGTTTAATTGGGTTATTTTAGGTACAAATGGATATGTGTATTCTACACTTATTAGGTTCCACTGGTTCGATTAACTAGTTCGGTTCCAACATAAACAAACTAGATTGGTTCAACTGGTTCGGTTAACTAGTTTGGTTCCAACACAAACAAACTGGATCGGTTCCACTGGTTCGGTTCACTAGTTCGATTCCAACACAAATTGACTAGTTCGGTTCTAACTCACAAAACTAGTTCGGTTCCAATTAATAACAACTCGTTCGGTTCCAACTAAAATCAACTCGTTCGGTTTCAACACAAACAAACTAGTTTGGTTCAAACTAAAATCAACTCGTTCGGTTTCAACATAAACAAACTAGTTCGGTTCCAACTGAAGAAAACTAGTTTGGTTCAAACTGAAGAAAACTAGTTTGGTTCAAACTAAAATCAACTAGTTCGGTTCCAGCTAATAACAACTCGTTCGGTTCCAACTAAAATCAATTCGTTCGGTTTCTACATAAACAAACTAGTTCGGTTCCAACAAAAACAACTCGTTTGGTTACAACTAAGACGGACTAGGTCGGTTAGAACTATACAAAACCAAAATTTTCAAACTCAAAAAAGAACATTTTTGATTGGTTTTTTATAAAAAAATCTTATACAACTAGTGTTACTAACACCTATGGGAACAGAAAAATGCTCACTTTAGGTTTTTAAGCCGAAAAATTTTAATCAAGATTTTGTTCTTTGTAAAGGTTTTGAATCAACAATCATAAGACAAACACAAAAAATTAAACACAACCACGCATGGCTCATTGTTACCAATAAGAAACACAAAAAACTTATGTTCCGGTTTTCTTGGTGAGTCAAACCACATGATAGCCATTTTAGTGAGAGAGAGAGTAGAGAGAGAAAGTTAAAATATAAAATAAGATGTATAAAAAAATGGAAGATACAAAAGACTCAACCCCTCTATGGAAGCCATAGAGGGGTATTTATACCACCACCTTACATAAGAATTCCTTGTTGTCTTTACTTGGTCCTGTGTGGTGTATGGTAAAAACAATGGTAATTCTGTAAATGTCGTCACGTAAAGTGAATTCCTAACAATAAATTATGAGGGATATGATATAGTTTTGAGTATGAAATTTTGAAAGATTTTGAATTTTAGTGAAAAATTCTTGAAAAATCATCGATACTCGACACAACTTAAGCCTAAGTCTTTTCCTAGAAAACTCATTTCACATCAAAGATGAACTAGAGAGAGAAAGTAAAAAAGGAAAATAAGGAGGTTGATTGAACTATGAAAATTAGAAAAAGAACCAACACCCTCTCCATGTGTGGAGAGGGTATTTATACAAATGGAGTGGACGGTTGGGCCTTGGTTACCATGGGCTTTCCATGGACCTTGGACTAGTTACCTATGTAAGTTTTCTAAATATTACTTGCAGAGCTATCTTCCTGATATCTATGAAGTGACAAGATTTTCTAGGAATTTTCGATATTCAATCAATCTCCCCCTAAGGGATGTCACTTCATGTTACAAAAACTTAAACCTATCATACTTTGAAGGTCTTCATTCTTGTGCTCGCAAACTTCTTTATTTTTCTTAATCTTGTGAATATGATTGTAGTGGATATTTGACTTTAGGCTTTGAGTGTTCCTTTATCTGATTTGTTATGATCGAATGTGATCTTGAGCATCTTAAGGTCATTAAACCAAGTGTAATCTCGTCCTATCCTTAATGAACCTGCCAATTTTATGGTAACTTGTGACTTCTGGACCGGACATGCTCATACCCTTTCTTGATTTGTTGACTTGAAAGCTTGAAAGTTGCATCTTTCTTGAATGCTTTATCTTTAACACTCGTAACTTCAGAAAAGACGTTCGGTAATCAGAGTGACGGAAACTTCTTTGTAATCTTTGACTTTGATATCTTCGTCACTATCAAGAAAGACGTACGGTTATCGGAGTAAGCGGGAAGTCTTGAAAACATGTACTTGAGCTTCAGGGTGTCTTTATGTTTGTCGGTGGGGTATAAGCATGTGGCTTGGATCTTAGGTGTCAGCGGGAAAACAGGTACCTTCCACCACCATCTTTAAGTTTCATACAATAATACTTGTTAGCAATAAAAAGCGGGGGTTCGAATATGGGTTTTGTCATTTATCCTGTTTGGTTGGAGTAAACCTTGAAGCCGTGAGGATTAACTGTGATCAGGTAGATTTCATTCTAAGAGATCTCCTTGACAGGATTTCCAGCTAAGTATAGTATCTTTCTAACACATGTGTATTTGATTCATCAAACTCAGCATTGTTTCATTATCGGAACGTCTCAAGCAGACAAAAACACGAATAAGTAGTGAACTAGCGAGTTACTATCTCACGATTGAAAAATAGAATAATTGATTTGGAAAATCAATCGGGGTATCACCTTGCAAAAGTGTTTTTGTGACACACCGAGAGTGTGAATCATTTCAAAATTCATTAAACAACCATTGATCCATTTCCTGGAACAAGTTGATTCTTATAGAATCGCCCCAACCATTCGTTTATTTCAGTTGTCACAAGTTTGATTCATAAAGAACGCACAAGTTACCTATCATGAGCTTGTTTGATGTTGGCTCAAGCAGGATTTCCATCTTCATTATGAATGATTGCACTTCTGATGTTCTGCACAAATCACAATGATAATGCGTAGGACTCTTAATATATATCTTGTTATTCACATTGTATGACTTAGCAAGCAGAATTTGACAAGTGTCCTAATAATATTTATGGATGATCTCTTTTGGCTCTAGACTTAATAGTGCACTTTGATTTTAATGATCGGAGGCTGGAGCAGACTGCCACCTTTTCAATATCAACTAACTCAGAGTGAGAAAGTCAATAGAAATGCGTGTAATCTCCGTGAGAAATGAAACAAGAGTCTTTTGAAAGACCTTGAGTGGCTAGGGAGGGTTGTGCATAGCGTCACTAGGTCCATGACAGTCTTTAATGTCTGGACAAACACCTTAGTGTTTTTGACAGTTTAATGTTTTGACCCTGGTTTCTGACTAAGTGTATGGAGGGCATTCGTTCTTTTCCCCTTTATCCCTTACATTTACTTTTCATTCTTCTACCCCTTCAATGCTTACCGATACTTCATAACTAACGTCTTGTTGGGTTTGCTTCCAGTGTTAGTCCATCTCAGTCGGGCATTATTCCTTTTTTCTCACTTTTTCTCCTTTTATATACCTAAGCACTTCTACCAACGAACTAGTGGTTAGCCCTGGTAGATCCATCCTGGTATGGCTGGATCATGGGATTTGAAATACCTATGCCTAACCACCTTATTTCTCCATAAATTTAAGAACATGGCCAGTCTTTTGGGTATTCAATCACAATCCCTTCATTACCATTGAAAAATTCAATCAAGTGTTTGATATTAAAATATCAAAGACTTACACTTTGAGAGTTTTCATTATCACTGAAAAGCTCCCCCATAACTGGCATCGATATTGTGTACATGCTAAGGTAGAGTGTACTGGAGGTTTATTTTATATGATACATTTTTGATACAAGTTAGATTCAGTTTAATCACATTTACCTCCCTTATTCAAAATGTTTTATCCCTTGATATTTTGGATATAAAATTGATTTAAACGTCCAGGGACAAATGTTACAAAATAATTGATCAGGAAAATTTTTAATGCTCCCCCTCAAATTATGAGGGATATGAGATAGTGTCGAGTACAGAAATTTGAAATTTTTTGAATTTACTAAGAAATTCTTGAAAATTTGTACTCGAGCACTTCTTATGATTACCATAAGTCTACACTAATTATTAACACATTCACATGTTTATTATATACGAAGATTTAACCTGAATGATGAGAACATCAAATGATGAAATTATATGGTCCTTTATAGCAGCCATAGGTCTCCTTCGTACAATCTCCCACCAACAAACTTTTCTAAGCTCCTCATTAAACCTTCTTCTTTCAATAGGTTTTCAATCGAATCTATTCTCTGTTCAAGCCACTTCTTGACATAACTTCAACTTTCTTTCCAGTTACGAAAGTCTTTGCTTCAAACTTCGAGTATGAAACAGATTCAGATACATATGTAACTTGAGCTTGTGAGGTTGGTGATGTCGGTAGAAGCTTCAATCCTTGCCCTTGATTCGCCCTTGTGTTACTTTGAGTTAATCACAACCCTTGATTTCTTGCCACGTCCCTTTCTCTCAATGATTGGCACGGATTGCCAAGCTGTCAGACCCTTGGACGTCATTGCGTGCGTCATGTGTCAGGGTGCCATCTTCTAGAAACAAAAGAGGGTGTGTGTTAGAAGGAGCATGGTACCACCGTACACACACATGGTAATTTGGGAGGGAGGAGGTGATCCATAGTAAATTTGACTTGGGTGAGTTATAAGGGTTGACCTGGGTAACGGGTATTGGTGAATGGGCTTATGGTTTTGGGTTGGGCCAGAGTAAGGGTTATAGGGTTAACGGGAGTTTAAGGTTAATGGTAGTTATGTTTGATAAGGACTAATGGTGTAATTAAAAAGGACTAATGGTGCAATTGGTTTGGATTGATGGTGTTAGTCCCCAAGGACTAATTTTGTAATAGTTTTAGGGTTAAAGGATTAACTGGATTGGGTTTGGTAAAGTCTTTAAGATAAATTTGCCTTCGGCTTTGATTTCTTGTACTCTTTCCATTCCCGTGCTCGGTTTTGTCCGTTTTGCTTCGTTTTTGTCCTTTTGTGCAATATCCGTTACCTGCAAGGCACAATTCATAATACAAACGAATACAATGCATTTTTCTGTATTTATTGGTCATTATTGGTCTTTTTAGCTCGTTTTATTAGGTAAAAGGTATGTGTATTTAAGCACATACCAAACTCTATATACCTTTCTATTTTCCATAACTAAAATTCCTAAGGCATAAGGTAGTTTCACAAATGGCACAATTTGTCCCTAAAGTTTATACAACGATACTTAGCAACTTAATTTTGCTATTCACTCCCTAAAGGCATAAACACATAGCATTTAAGGCACAAATAAGCTAAACTTAATTAACTCCACTTTAATTGTTAACCCGTTATTGTTTAAAACCTTTTTCCATTATCACATACTGATTTTATGAAGAAGAAATTATTTGACATTCTTTCCCCCTCAAATAATGACCGGTTTTCTATTTAAAGAGCTGTAGTCGTTGTTTGAGTGGTCAAATGCCTTGAAAAATCATTTTCTAATGAATTACTGAGATGATTATTTTATTTTTGAAAATCAACACCATGAAAAATAACATTTCTCTTATTTTGACACATAGGCGCACTGACACGTACACTCATGGATAACAGAAAGCGCGGGTTGTGCTACAAAGTAAGCACAAGCCTTTGAATAAATATGAAGTAATTCATTCCCGAGAAAAATAAATTTCCCGTTGAGAGGCCAAGTCTTCTTTTTGAAATACTTGCCTTTAAGATGATGACCGGGTTGCTATCGGAAATAATAGCAAGCCATATGTCATGTTTTCTATTCGAACTTTATTTACAGCTTTGTGCCATTGTTAAATGACATTTCTGAAGCCGTAAATATTATCGATACTAGAAAGCATGACATGAAAATATATTTTTGTCTTTTTCTGATTTTTTAATTTTTAATTTTGTTTTTTGAAAATTTATAAGAAATGAAAAATCTTTTTGGGTTTTTCTGGTTTTCTATATGTACATATTATACACAGGATATAAGAATAGGTACCACCACTATTCTTCAGCTTCATCTGCCTGCTCTTTCAGAGTTTTAGAAGTAAAACTTCTCATCCCTAGCTTGTCGATAAGGAATTCAATTCTTTCTCGACATAGAGCCTTGGTGAAGATGTCCGCCAACTGATATTCCGTACTGACAAGTATAGCTCGACAACTCCATTCTCTACTTGCTCTTTTATGAAGTGATATCTGATGTCGATATGCTTTGATCGAGAATGTTAAACATTGTTGCAGCATAAGGCAATAGCGCTTTTATTATCACAGTACATTGGAATTTTGTTGAATCCAAGGCCATAGTCGATAAGTTGTGATCTCATCCATAGAACTTGAGCACAATAGCCGGATAAGGTGATGTATTCAGCTTCCGTACTGGATATTGCAGCGCTTTTCTGCCTTTTTGATGACCAACCAACAAGTCTGTCTCCCAACAATTGCATACTTCCAGATGTACTACGTCTGGTACCTTGACAACCCGCGTGATCAGCATCTGCAAAAGCTGTTAGAGCAATAGCAGAATACTTCGAGTACCATAGTCCCCGATTAACGGTTCCTTTTAGATATTAAAAGATTCTTTTTACAGCATGTAGGTGCTTTTCGGTAGGACGAGCCTGATACCGAGCACACATACAGACAACATATACCAGGTCTGGTCTACTGGATGTCAGATACATAAGGGTGCCAACCATGCCACGATAATGTGTAGGATCAATGGCTTTTCCTTGTGGATCCTCATCCAGTTTGGATTTCTCCACCATTGGAGTATCCACTAGGTCACAAGATTCCATTATGTATTTTTTAAAAGATTCGAGAGCATATTTTGACTGGTTTAAATAGATGCCTCTAGGACTTTGTGAAATTTATAGTCCTAGAAAAATGATATTTTGCCTATCATTGACATCTTGAATTTTGAACACATTATCTCAGAAAATTTATCATAGAGTTCAGTAGTGGTAGAAGCAAAAATTATAGCGTCAACATAAATTTGTACCAGGAGGATATCTTTGCCTTCTTTTCTGATGAACAATGTGGGATCAACCATGCCTTTGGAGAATCCTTGGGATAATAGAAACGATGACAATAGATCGTACCACATGCGTGGGGCCTATTTCAACCCATATAGAGCTTTCTTCAGTCTGTACACGTGATTAGGATTATTTGGATCCACAAACATGTCCGATTGACTAACGTAGACTTCTTTACGCAAACGATCATATTCATATGAGCAGCAAACGCAAGAAATATCCGAACTGCCTCTAATCTAGCCACAGGAGCAAAGGATTCTTCCAAATTGATTCCCTCTTCTTAACGGTATCCACGAGCTACCAACCTAGCCTTGTTTTTCAATATTACCCCCAATTAATCCAATTTTACCTTATACATCCATTTTAAGGTGATAACCATCACTTTATCTGGAGGAGGAACAAGTTCTCAGACTTCAAGAAGTTCGAATTCATTAAGCTCTTCATGCATTGCTTCAATCCAGCATGAATAAGTTAATGCTTCTTTGTATGTCTTAGGTTCAACTGAAGTTAGGAAGGCATCATAATAGCATAACATGGCTTATTCATGTAGTTGAAGTCTTGTGGAAACAGGTCTGAAGAGTTCACCAATTATATTCTGTAACGGATGATCTTTTGTCTATTTTTTGGGGTGTTCTAAGATTGGAGTGTCTAAGTGCACAGTAGTATGAATAACATCTGATGATGAGGATTCTTCAGAAACAATTTTTGGAATTGGAATGCCAAAATAAGGATCGTTACTCATATGTGCAACCTCAAGGTCATGTGACTCTTCTTCAGTACTGAGAGGGATTGTTTAGGATTGTGATGGTTGAGAGGTTTGTGAGGTACTTGGTGAAGGTGCATCTTGATCAACTGATGTTGAAAAAGGTGAACCGGTTGACTCGACATGAGCTAGAGCTTCTACAACAGGAACTGGAAAGGCAACACTAGCTAGAGCAGTGAAGAACTCATCAAACACTAGCTGAAACACAAGATCCCATTCATGCCTCGATGGTGGTATAAATGGTGCTGAAGGAGAAGGGTTTGGAACGAATCCTGAAATAGGTGTTGTAGGAGTCATTTCATGAAGCACGGGTTCTAAATTGCTTTGTTCAGAAGCCATTGCCGTCAGCTCATCAAAATCGACATGGATTGTTTCAAATATTTTTTGGGTACGTCGGTTGTAGATACGGTAAGCTTTCTTCATAGGTGCATATCCAATGAAAATACCTATATCAGCTTTAGCTTGAAGTTTGCCCAAATTCTCACTATCATTATTTAGATAGAAAAGTGCACCAAAGACGTGAAGGTAAGATAAATTAGGTTTTCTATCATGTAATAGCTCATACGGAGTTTTTCTATGGTGACGTCGTATATTGGATCGGTTTTGGGTGTAAAATGTTGTAGCAACTGCCTCAGCCTATAGAAATAAAGGAGCTTTTGTGTAGATTAACATTGTTTGAGCGTCTTCAACAAGAGTACGATTTCGCCGTTCAACAACACCATTTTGTTGAGGAGTTCACGCAACTGATGTTTCGTGAGAGATGCCAACCTTTTCATAGTAGTCTCGCAAAGTTTGATTAACAAACTCAGTTCCATTATCTATATGGATGTTCCTGACAGGTGCAATCAATCTAACTTGTATCATTTTCAAAAACTTGATTATAAAATTTAGAGCTTCATCCTTTGATGCTAGAAACTTCACCTATGTGAACCAAAAGTAATCATCCACAATGACAAGGATGTACATTTTGCCATTAACACTTGCAACACACATAGGCCCGTAAAGATCCATGTGCAGAAGATATAGTTTTTCCTGATTGGTGTCTTTAGATTTAGGTTTATATGATTGTTTCTTGCTTTTTCCCATGGTACATGTAGAACACAAGTGGTCCTTTTTCAAATTTAAGTCTGGGAAGACCACGTACTAGACCGTGTTTGGCTAAGTGGTTAATAGCACCAAAGTTCAGATGAGACAGACGACGATGCCATAACCATGACTTAGTCTTTGTGGCTTTTGACAAGAGACAAATCGGAGAAGACACCATCATATCCTCAATGGACAGAGGGTACAAGTCAGTTCCTCGAGATCTTTAAAGTAAGTCAACACCTTCCAGATTATGAACAAAGCATGTGTGTATTCTGAAAGAGGCTTCAAGATCTGAGTCGCAGAATTAACCAACTAAAAAGAGATTGTGTCCGAGTCCTTCCACATAATAAACCCTTAAAATTATGACATTCCCTATCTGATAATCACCATATCCCATAATCTTTGCAACTTGGTCGTTACCAAACTTGACAGTATCGAGAAACTTTTAAACGAAATTGGTGAGCTGAGAGCGATCTCCGGTCATGTGCTTTGAGCATCCGGAGTCCTCATACCACAAATAAATTTGGACAACCTGCAGTTGATGAGAGAAGAAGATGGAGCAACTGAAGTATTGGATCCCCGAGATGTACCGGGTTCCTTTTTGTTAGAAATCATAGATTTTGCAATCTTAGGTTTGCTATTGGAACCGATAGCCTTAGGTACCTTAGTTCTCCTGGTATAAACTTTAATTACTACAGTTTCTTATGCAACTACATCTAAAGGAATTGGTTCCCTAAGAGGCCTTTTATTAGTGGCGGTAATCCTAGTTAAAGGGCACGCTTCTCCTACTAAAGTGAAAGTCCTTTCTGTGGGTCTCCAGTTATATCCAATTTTAGTAAACACTTTTCCTATAGGTTTCCATTCTTCTTTCTTTTTAACATTCTTAACAGACTTAGATTTGGAACGCTCATTCATTTTATTCACAACATCAAGAAAACACGCATCATGATTAGCATCAAACATACATTGATTACATGTAACACAAATTAACTGAGAATTCGCATTCAACATAGTATGCTTAACATTCACATCACAAATAGATTCAACAACATGATTCTTTTTATTAACTTTCCTAGGTTGGGCTTCTACTTTATTCTTGATGTTACTACTTGATGGTTGTGAGATCCTATCATTCCTTTTATTACCTGTAGGTTGTGATCTGCAAGTACTAGTAGAACACTTCACTCCTGTAGAAGACAACACAGGTGTGTTAGAATCAGATGTTTTAGATGACTCTACCTGTTGAGTGTTGTTTGAGGATGTGAGAGGTTCAGAAAACCTAACTTTCTTGACCTTGTTCCTAGGTGTGACCATAACTAATTTCGCACTAGGTTTGCGAATATCAGGGCACGTATCTCTATTATAACCTAGCAATTCTTGAATCAGCTTAACATACTTACAAGCAGTGTAAGATGCACTATCTAAAGGATTTAGTGATTTAGCTTGTTCAACTATCTCCCTAAGAATAGCAGCTTGTTCCATAGTATGCTTAAGGTAGTATATGTGAGTTTCCCTATTATTCTTATCCCTAGGGGCCAAAATTACAGGATCAAGCTTATATGTCCTTTCCTTTCAATTTTCGAAGATCATTTTTTAATGCTATTATATAACAACCCGCAATTTTCATCAATGTAAATATCCATCTATTAAATTAGATACACTATAATATCCATCTATTATATATATACCACCTTTTTACAGGGAAGTTTTTGCTTTATCTCATTATACAACGTAACTTGCATCTCTAAAGTAAACGAACTCACGCAACCTCTACCAATGCCATCTATATCTATGTTTATATCATTTAAACATCCTAAAATGTCAAGTCAATATCTTAATATCATTTTTACCAAGTACATTATCCATTTAATGTACTTTTCAAAACGTTATATCAAAACAGGCATTAAACGTAAACGTTTATATCAAAATCCTAATTATATGTAATGTATACATATAAAATAAATGTACAAGCCTTTAAATCATGTGTAAAAGTATCATAGCACAACATTTGAATATCTTTTCCCTCCTAAATCAAGTTATAACTTTCTAAAACACAATGTACAAGTCAATAATGCAAGAAAGTTAAATGAGGTCATTTTACCTCCTAAATCACTTTGGTTTCTTACCACCACTTTAGTACAAGGTACAAGCACTTAATACATTAATTTTAAACCCTAAACCTAAACCCTTATTCATCCTAAAACCCTAATCAAAAACCCTAAACCGAACCCTAAACCAACCCGATACCCATTTTCACCCATTTTACCTATTTTTAAACCAAGCACCCATCCAAGCACCTCTATGACTAAGCTACTACAGCCCAAGCTACACTCCCTAGCCCTCAATACTCATCTCTAGGCCTCATTAGTCATCACACTACAACACTTGACCCTTAGATAAAAAGAAAACTTGGGCACAAAGGTTTCCAAGCCCTATAAATACACGAACCAAGCAACCCTTTCAAATCATCCCTCAAAACTCATCTCACACACTAAAATGGAGTTCTAACCATTCCCTATCAGCAATATAAGATCAAGAGAAGTCCCTAAGCTCATAATAGAAGCCAAGAAGCAAGAAAAACAAAGTCTTGAAGCCATTCCTAGGCGTACGAGTCATAAAAACCTATTTTGACCCATTTTAGCTCAAGTAAGCCTAAGATCTTGTTCCATAAACTTATATTATGTATTATAATGTTCATAATACTCTTAAGATCATTTATGAACTCTTGTTTGAAGCTTTGAATCCTCAAACCCATGTGTTTTTTTATTAAAACCCTAAAAATGACCCGTTTTGATTTTTTAGCTAACGAATCCTTTTTCTAAACTTTTGTTACGTTAGAACATCTTATTTTAGCTTATTCTAATAAGCTCTAACATGAAAATATCATTTGGAATCCTAAAATAAGCTTGCATGGCTTTTTGGACTTGTTTTGCAAATATTTCCATGCATAGGGGTATATATCGTAACTTTCTGAAATTTATAACTAAAGGGGCTGAAAATGTCATTATTCTAAAGTTATAACTATAAGGACCTAATTTTCCAAGTTTCAAAGTTAAAGGTTTAAATTATATATACTTTATATATAAAGGACTAAAGTCTTAAAAGTTTATAAACCAAGGGTATATATTGCCAATTTTGCAAACTTAAAAATATAAAATATAATATTTTTATATAAATTATAAAAATATATATTAATATTATAAAACTCGATTTTATTAAAACACGATACATTTGTCGTTATTAATCAAACGATCGACGCATTATAAATCAATTATGTTATATATTTAACGTAATTTATCATCAACTAACTTTTCAAGAAACTTACAATCTTATCCTATCACGTTACTACTAGGGAATTTCATATGAGGGGTTCCATTTGGGTATTTGTTTTGACGAGTTTGCTGGGTTTACGATTTAAAGTGCCCTGGCTCCTCAAACGATACTACATGGCCTATGTAGCCAGAATGATACAATATTTCCATAATTTAATAAAACAAAGATATACGTTAAACTTTATGAAGTTTTGAAATATAAAACATCACACTAAGACTTGACATATCACCCCAGGTTGCGTGACGAAGCCGTTACTTTCACTTGATATACTTTTGCCATCAATCAGATTTCCCTATACTGTTAAGGTGAGTTCATAGCCTAACTTTTAAATCTTCTATTTCATAAACATGTGAGAGGGATACATGCTATAAACCATGAATAAAAGTGTTTTCTAAATGTATGCTATCCTGATATATTATTGCATCTGTTGTTTAAGTCCTTTTATGCCAAAAGACCCCCACCATCATGGACCATTAATCACTTGCGAGTGAACGCAAATATTGTGAATAGGCCTATTGGGATTGACGAATCCCTTTTGTGTTAGCCGAATAGGTAACCAAACACAATATATTTGAAACTCATAGGTGTATGGAAATTACCTATACGGGGGCCATTATCTTTATATATATCATTATTGATATATACACTAGTCAGTTTGAGTGCCATGAGCTTAGATGCAATAATATTATTTTCTATAATAATTGTACTCATTGCAATTATTACACTTATGGGTGTATAACAACGTAGCCCACCCTTATGATGACTTGCATTCACACTATTTATTATAAACCTATGAATTTCACTCAACCATTGTGTTGACCTTTTTAACATGTTTATCTCAGGTAACTGAACATCTTATGGCACGGAGTGGCACGGACTTGAAGATGGCTAAACTGTTATCATTCAAACTTTATGTTTTCATGTAGATTTTGGGACCTCTGTTTGTAAAAACTCTGATGAATGATAACTTATCTTTTAAAAACGTCTCTTTCGAGTCGTTTTCTATGATTATGACTGTTGTACTATGAAATAATACCCCAGATTAGCTTCCGCTGCTATATGTCAAAAATGGGGGTGGTATAGATTGGTATCAGAGCCACGGTTATAGAGAACAAGGTTAAAAACTTAACTATAACTACTTTTTTTTCCATCCAAGAAAGTCCTCCGTGCAACTACATCTCCTGAATAGTATGTAAAGATACATAACTATAATACTATTATATAAATAACTTATGTTATTTACTACTGGGTTGTTAACAGAGTAATGTCTTCTCCCAACCATCCTACTTCCAATATTAAGGATGCTTTTTCCTCCAACTTTCCGGACTATGTCCCAGCTTCACCAGGAAAAACTTATTCTAGCTCTTCAAATAACTCATTTGGTTTTGTTCCAATAGTTTCATTAACTCTTTCACTTTTTCATGATGACCCCTATATAAAGGTCATGCATGCATACTATGCTAAAGAATCCACCAACTATTGTGCCTCCATCTACAATGCTATCTCCAATGTTTAATCCTCAAGAATTCTTTCTTCTGGAGGAATTATTGTCACCTAAGAAACAAGGCCATAACCAATCATTCTCCTCTACTTCTACCCTACCTCAAGAATTTGAGATGGGAGAAAGCTCTTGTAAGATAAGTTTGGAACGTCACGAGGAGCAAATTGAGGAAATTCTGAATCACCTGGATGAACTCTCTCTTGACCGCATTGAACACATAGAAGACAAAATAGAAGGTCTCGGAAAAGGTCGGGTGATTATACAACAAGATTTCGACAATCTAGAAGCTGAACTCCAAAAGGCTCATGCTCAAATTGCTAAACTTCAAAGAAAGAAAATGGGAAATAACAACAAGATTGCTCTAGCTCGCTTCAGGATTGCTAATCTATAACAAATCATCGAAGAAATCCAAGTCCGTCACCAAGCAGACAAGGAAAGTCTTCTGAATGCAATCTATGAACTCAAGAACAGCCAGAAAGGACCATCGAACTACTAGATTAGATACTAGTTATAGCTTTTAACCTAGCCACGGGATGTGTGGTATAAATAACAACACTTGTCAAATTTTGACTATGTACAGTACAAAGGCAAGTTGTTCATGATATAATACAATGGCAATCCCGTTATACCTTGTTGTTTCATAATACCGATATATCCATCCTAAAACAACTTCTCTTATATCATCATCTCCGTCTCCATCGTTATGAATCATACCATGATTTCTAAATAAATCATAGATACTTATTTGATATGAATTATCTATGATTTCGATATCACTATTGTGACAATGTTTATTTTTGAACTTTAATCATTTTAAGACTTGTGATATCATTCTTATTACGTGTTATCTTATGTTGATAGAATGCCTCCCAAAAGGATGTCAACATCTGAAGCACTAGCCATGACTCGGGCTGCCATCATGAAATTAGTTGCTGACAGTGTTACCACTGCTCTAGAAGCACAAGCCGCTAACATGGCAAATACTGATAATACCACCAGACCAAGAGAAGCTCATGTGGCAAGACAATGTAGCTACAAAGAGTTCATGAGCTGCCAACCTATCAACTTTAAAGGTTCAGAATGCACTATTGGTCTCATCCGCTGGTTTGAAAGAACTGAATAAGTGTTTTCCCATAGCAACTGTACCGAAGACAGCAAGGTGAAGTTTGCTACTGGTACTTTAACTGAAGAAGCTCTATCTTGGTGGAATTCTTTTGCCCAACCTATTGGGATAGAAGAAGCTTACAAGATTACCTGGGTTGAATTCAAGAAACTTTTAATAAAGAAATATTGTCCCCGAACTAAAGTCCAGAAGATGGAAGACAAATTTTACCATCTGACTATGAAGGGGAATGATCTCAATACATATGTGAGAAGATTTTAGGAATTGGCAACCTTGTGTCCCACTATGGTGCCAGATTATGAGAAAATGATGGAAGTTTTCATCGGGGGATTGCCTTGAAGTATTGAAGGGAATGTTACCGCCTCTAAACCTCAAACTCTAGAGGAAGCCATTAACATAGCCCAGAGGCTAATGGATCAGGTAACAAAGCACACTCCAGTGCAAGTATCAAGTGATCATAAACGAAAGTTTGATGACAAAAGAACTTTCAACAACAACAACTACCGCAACGATAATAACAACAACTACTGTAACACCAACACCAACAACCGCTACAATAATCACCAACCACAACATAACAGAAGACAGGAAACCTTCAGGGCTTATGCTGCCACCCCAACTAAAAATAATAGATATACTGGAAACCGTCCCTTGCGTAAGAAATGCACTCTGCATCACACAAGACCTTGCATTGTTAAGTGTAATATTTGCAACAAGGTGGGCCATTTGACTAAGAACTGCAGAAACAAAGGGCCAGCCACTGGAAGTAATCTTCTACCAGTGACAGTTACTTGCCATACCTGTGGAGAGAAAGGGCATTATGCAAATCAGTGCCAAAAGACCACCAACAACAATACCTAGAGAAGAGCCTACATGCTAAGGGATAGGAATGCTTATCAAAACCCGAACATAGTTACGGCTATGTTCCTTCTAAACCAACATCTAGCTAGAGTATTATTTGATTCTGGAGCCAATAAAAGCTTCGTATCCATATCTCTTGCCTCTAAGCTAAATATTACACCCATTATAATAAATACCTTTTACGATCTCGAAATGGCTGACGGAAACTTAGTAAGCACAAACATCGTTATTCAGGGTGCAATCTTAACCTTGTTAAACCAACCTTTCAAAATTAATCTTATGCCGATTAAACTCGGTAGTTTCGATATCGTCATTGGTATGGATTGGTTATCCAAGTATCATGCTAGGATCATCTGTGACGAGAAAGTCGTCCACATTCCCATCAACGGTGAAACATTAATCATTCAAGGTGACCGAAGTAAAACCCGACTAAATCTTATATCTTGTATAAAAACTAAAAGGTATATATCCAAGGGGTGTCAAGTTTTCGTAGCCCAAATAATGGGAAAGAAGTCAAACAAGAAACGACTAGAAGACATACCGGTAGTCAGAGAATTCCCAAAAGTTTTTCCTAAAGATCTACCTGGCCTTCCTCCCATTCGTCAATTAGAATTTCAAATCGATTTAATTCTAGGAGCGACACCTGTAGCCCGAGCACCTTATAGATTAGCTCCTTTAGAAATGCAGGACCTATCTAACCAACTTCAAGAGTTGGCAGACCGAGGTTTTATTCGACCAAGTACTTCACCTTGGGGAGCTCCTGTCTTATTTGTTAAAAAGAAAAACGAATCTTTCAAAATGTTTATTGATTACCGGGAGTTGAATAAACTTACCGTAAAGAATCGTTACCCATTACCTAGGATCGATGACGTATTTGACCAACTTCAAGGTTCGAGTGTTTACTCAAAGATCGACTTGAGATCAGGTTATCATCAACTAAGAGACAGGGATGAAGATATTCCCAAGACTACTTTTAGAACAAGATATAGACATTATGAATTTCAAGTGATGCCATTTGGTTTAACTAACGCACCTGTTGTATTCATGGATCTCATGAATCATGTGTGTAAACCATACTTGGATAAATTTGTGATGGTGTTCATCGATGATATTCTTATCTACTCTCGTAACAAAGAAGAGCACGCAAATCATCTAAGAATAATCCTAGAATTACTCAAGAAAGAGAAGTTGTATGCCAAGTTCTCCAAGTGTGATTTCTGGATTCATATCGTCCAATTTCTTGAACACTTAATTGATAGTCAAGGACTTCATGTTGACCCTGCCAAGATTAAAGCAGTTAAGAATTGGGCATCTCCTACTACACCCACATAAATACGTCAATTTTTAGGACTTGCCGGCTACTACCGTAGATTCATCGAAGTTTTTTCAAAGATTGCAAAGTCTTTGACTGAATTAACCCAGAAAAACAAGAAGTATATCTGGAGCGAAGATCAAGAGTCGGCTTTCTAATTACTATAACAGAAGCTTTGTGAAGCTCCAATCTTAGCATTACTAGTAGGAAACGACGATTTTGTTGTTTACTATGATGCATCCCATCAAGGTCTGGGAACGGTGTTAATGCAAAGAGAGAAAGTTATTGCATATGCATCTCGACAACTCAAACCTCATGAAGAAAACTATACCACTCATGATCTCAAATTAGAAGCAGTTATGTTCGCTCTTAAAATTTGGAGACACTATCTGTATGGCACCAAATGTACTGTGTTCACTGATCATAAAAGTCTTTGGCATATCCTTGATCAGAAAGAGTTGAACATGAGACAACGCCGTTGGCTAGAATTGCTTGCAGGTTACGATTGTGAAATTCGCTACCATCCTGGAAAGGCAAATGTCGTAGCAGATGCCTTAAGCTAGAAGGAACGAATCAAACCACTCCGATTTAGATCATTAGTTATGACCATTCATCCAAAATTACCATCATAAATTCTTAAAGCTCAAACCGAAGCACTCAAAGAAGAAAAGATCAAGGCTGAAAACTTATGAGGAATGTATAAAGCATTTGAAATACATCCTGATAGAACTCATTCTATTAAGGACCGAAGCTGGTTACCACTCTTTGTTAATCTGGGAGACTTGATCATGCATGAGTCCTATAAATCAAAATATTCCATTCACCCGGGTTCTGACAAGATGTATCAGGATCTTAAAAAACTTTATTGGTGGCCTAACATGAAGGTAATCATCGTTGAATATGTTGGAAAATATTTAACATGTTCTAGAGTTAAGGCAGAATGTTAGAAGCCATCCGGCTTACTAGTACAACCGAAGATTCCTATGTGGAAATGTGAGAGAATCATAATGGATTTCATCACAAAACTTCCCAAAACATCAAATGGACATGACATAATCTGGGTCATTGTCGATCGCCTTACCAAATCCACACACTTCATCCCTACCCGAGATACAGATAGTATGGAAACTCTTACAAGGTTATACATTAAAGAAATAGTCTCTCGGCATGGCATGCCAATATCTATCATTTCGGATCGTGACAATCATTTCACATCCAGATTCGGGCAATCATTACAAAGTGCTTTGGGTACTCAATTAGACATGAGTACGACATATCATCCTGAAACCGATGGACAAAGTGAAAGGACCATTCAAACACTCGAAGACATGCTTCGAGCCTATGTTATAGATTTTGGAAAAGGATGTGAAAGACACTTACCATTGGTAGAATTCTCATACAATAATAGTTACCATGCGAGTATCAAGGCAACACCATTTGAGGCACTTTATGGTCGAAAGTGCAGATCACCTGTTTGTTGGGCCGAAGATGGAGATGTTCAACTTATAGGACCAAAAATAATCTATGAAACCACTGAAAAGATAGTGCAAATTCAACAACGCTTGCAAGTTGTAAGAGACCGGCAGAGAAGTTATGCTAATATAAGACGAAAGCCTTTAGAATTTCAAGTTGGAGATTGTGTTATGTTAAAAGTGT